>OZ010689.1:3764867-3786820 GCA_963932265.1 Thymelicus lineola | reverse complement strand
CCCTGCAGCTTGATCTAATCTACTTAGCCTATATGTATAGGTAAGCACATAATGCAATTGTAAATCATTAAACTAATTAATTATTAGTTACCTTCATGTGTTGGTGATGAGTTAAATCAACTCACACGACAAACGTCACCTCATTATACGTAATTATTATGGTTTTTGTTTACTGCCTCTTCTACCTAGAGACTTTCACTGAGACGACTTAGTTTCCGCAATCAAATATTTCAGACGCAGACACAGCTAGTCTTGTTGGTTCTACAAACTCTTTTGCACTTTATATTAAAGATTGCTTCAGGCAACAATTAGCAAACGTTACAAATACGCAGCTATTCATGTCAATTAACAGTTAAGCCATTAAAGTAAAACGGAAATAAACCGCGTACTACAAAAATTTTACGCAAGGCCATATGAGTCAGCTACGAGTAGCAAGCATTGCATTTAAAGTGGAATGATTATTAAGCACTAATTGGATTAGTCCAAAAGTCACTTGAAACGTGTTCGCGGGTTTTGGAGCGCAAAGCTGAACGCAGGACACAACAACATATCGACTGCGTGTTTCCATGCGACCGAATCTATTGTTGCGCCGTGGGATAACTGTAATTACTACAATGCATACATTTTCTGCATAAATTGAAAATGTCGCTTAATGTATTGTTAGCGGCAATCGTTGCGTGCTTCGCTTTGTTCGTGTTCATACGTAGAGCTCGGTGTGTGCGGATATATTTATCCCGTTCCCACTTACAACATTCCCCGTCTGCAGAACAGGGATGGATACTGTGTCAGTGGGAGCAGGTGAACGGCCGGCATACATTCGCTTATCAGCCGCCGACCGGTAGTAACGTCCCAGGACACCTGTCGATTTCTGTTGCATTTTTTTTTCTATTAAATTCTGTTTGTCCTTTACATGAAAGTTCCACTAAGTTTGCGTTTTATTCCGTCTGTGGTAAAAGGCAATAGATATTCTTCTGACTGCATTTAAATTGCACATTCGGAAACATAACTCGTCTTCCGTTAGGTCATCTGTCGAAGTAGTATATCAAGGCAGCATTGGCTACGCTTCTCTAAATAATGTATGTATATTTCTGACAACCGCCTGTATTAGATTAGTTGGTTGCAGAGGTACATATCTCATTTAACGTATATGAAACTTGACAGTTAGTTGTCTCAAATAGAATGAAGGAATAATTGGGTCGTGATTTCAGGGATATTGACATAAAATTTTTCGCAGTTATACGAGTAAAATTGATCTGTGTGTTTCCCACAAAATATTTTTTGAGAATACAGTGGATGAGAAAAGTTGAAATTTGGTGCATATACTACATATACTCGTACTTGGTTACAACATATAGAGTTGGGTGACCAATGGCATTTTTAAGGATGGATGGACAACAGACATAAGTTGATTCAAATTCGTAGGCCAATGAATCCCAACTCAGTACTTCGCCATCGTGTATTTATGCATAAAATCTACATATGTTTTATGTAGACAAATATATGTACATACATATATGTGGGATTGGCTTGAAATAACAATACTTGAAGTAAATACTGTACTTCTTTAATTTAGAAATCTTCCCTAATCGACATGCAACAATCTTTTCTTTTTAGCTCTTTGACAATGACAGAAACTCATTTGACATTCACAGATAACTCATAGAGGTAAGTAAACATAGATAAACAAAACTATCAATTCTTATGACAGACAAAGAAAAACAAAAACTCTAAATTAATTAATTAAATAATTAATCCACATATATAGACAAAACAGAATTTTCTCAAGATTCTGCATTTGAACTGAATTGATTCAGTCGATTCTCACGTTCGGTTCAACATCTCACGAAGTTGCCGATTGTGGTGTCGCAATAGATTTGATAAACCAATGCGCTTGCATTATTTCGCAACTGGCCTCTTCAATATCATCTATGAATATTTTGTTAACTTAAAATAAGTCATTATTTATACACGTGACCACTTTAGCTTTCACTCTCGGTGCGATCTTGATAACCTCTATTTACGAATTCACTTTCCCACATTCACACAAGTGCCATTCTTTTCAATTTTTATTGCATTAATTTACCGTAAACACCGTAAATGTGAATTATATAAATTGCTACTGTCTTGGATGTCCGCTCAGCTTATATTATGGCCTTCTGTTTGACTACCTACTACGGAGCACGGGTCTCTCCTCTTAGGTCTTGAGCATACCACCACGCTGCTCCTATGTGGGTTGGTAGAGGGGTTAGTGTGTGCTGTGCACCCCAATTGTCGGAAGTTTTAAAGCCGCCCTTAGATCTCCGACGTGGCTTAACGACTTATTTTACGATAACTACCGAAATTGATGCGGCGACGGCTGCACGTGTGCCGTACATAATAGAGAAGTATAACGGCCAAGTTAGTCAAGAAATTCCTAGGCGCATCAAAATTTTAGGACTAGACTAACTAATGCAAAGTAACAGTAAACCCAATGTTGTTAATACATTTGGCTTCTATCAAGCGAAATATCTCATGTCTGATTCTCGCCCTGAGTAGACAATTATGTGACGGTGAAATATAAGAGAATGAAAAAAAATATTTACTTTTATTCTTATTTTGTTTTTGAACGAGTTTTTACTAAGTCCTAGTGCGCGGGTGTGAGTGTGAATGCCAATTGGGTTATTAAGCTTATCCGTGACTCTACCTAGCAACTTACCTAGTAATTAGTATTTAAATTAGGTACTACCAATACCTAAATGTAAAGCCTATTTGTAAATTGAACGCAGTGCGCCAAGTTGACTGGCGACTATCCTATTCGATGTTCTCATTGTCTTCTTTGACACCATTGAACTATTATTATTATTACTAGAGTAGAGAACCGAAACCGAGAACCCGATGTTTGTGCAATGAACTGTAGCCAATGGGCTTTAGTTTTTAATGGATTCAGTCGGTTTGAAAAGACAACGGAACGGGGGCTTTATTTTGAATATAGAAACTCCTGCGACATAAAATTTGTTCGCGGTTATTGTTCTGGTGCTTTAATACCAATCTTTAATGGTTTAAACGCTATTTTTCCACATGGTATGCAATCGTCCTGTAATCAACGCGTTATTGGCTCCGGCTTATAACAAATAACTAAACTGGTTCTGTTAATTTTGTTTCAGGTATGTTCAGAGCAGACTTGATGTTCGTGTTGCATTCTAGCATGAATTAGGGTGAGTTTTAGACTATGTTATTATATTTATTTAATGTTTTGATATTTCGAAAATTTTACCTTCAAGGTCCTGATATTCAGAGATAAATAGAATTTGGAAAATATTATTTTTACCTGTTTTTAACAGCTTGTAATGTATAAAATTAACCCCATAAGATACGTATAGGTATTTGTAGGTATTTAGTACCTACCTAAGCAATAGAATATTATATCATTCGTCGAGAAGCACGTGTCTTAAGGCGCTTTTCCACCAGAGATGTGTGATGTATGAGATGTTACGTTGCTATGGATGCGTTTGATATCCACCAATCATATTCATTGATGGAAATCAATCAATTTATTGAACCAATCATATTTATTGGATTTCACATCTTCGCAACATAGCTGCATAGCACATCTCTGGTCGAAAAGCACCCTTAATTTGAAAAAAGTGACTCTTCAGTGGAATGTAGGTAAAAATAAACTGATTACTTTAAAAGTATAAGATTTATTGACGATTAGGTACTAGTACTTACATCGTTACTTCTATCAGTTCTGATGACTATTACAATGTCCTAGATGTGCCGCCGGTACTGTGTCAGTAATGTAGAGGTATGTAGAGATTATGGGACATTCGCATTAATCAACTCAATGACAACTTTGACTGCACCTCGTATTAATGTACTCATCGACGCAGCTCATTACTGTACCAATGCTCGACTTCTTGTAACGAGAGAAGTTTAGATCGTATTCCAAATTGGTACATTGCATTGGTAGACTTTGACCCGAATATCACAATATTATAACGGATTAACTCAGTGGTAAAAAGCTCAATGACATCTATCAAGATTCAAGAGGGATTTGGCAATAATTCTTCAACCATTCTTTAACTGGGTAACTCGCCACCTTGGCACCAGTTAAACCCGCACCACCAGGGCACTATAATGGGGGCCATACACGATCATGATCAAACGTCAAGCGGACTTGACGCGGCATACAGTATACTTGATCATGCATGGCCACGGTAAGCTACCTGGCCATATCGACGGTGGAAAGGCATAATGTATTAACCGCCATTTTAGGCGATATCGAGTTATATACATCGTTGGAATCGGGAGAATTTTCTCTTTCGAATGGTCCTAGTTTCAGCTCGATCTGAAGACTTTTATGGTCGTTAATACACCAGTGTTTTTGAAGTTTTTCGTATTTTTTTGTGTTTTAACTCCACAGTAAATAGTGGATTTTGTCATTAAAACCCATCTCAACTAAAAATTTTACCTTATGTTACTTTGCCTTGCTTGACTTTAACTAAATTTAAATGTTAAAACAATTTACCAAATTATAATATTATCATTTTTGTAATTGATACATTATACCCAACTTGATTTTTGTTCATCAATAGAATTAAAACATTTTACTCCGATTTTAAATGTTAGTCATTGTAAGTTAATACATTTTACTGTATTCTAAAATGCTATTGTTTCCAAGATAATACATTTTACCTATCCAAAATAAGGTAACATTATGCGTTGAGTCGTTTTGCTGTTCTTTCTAGAACCTATTTTAATACAATAAAACAAATTTACTTGTTTTTTTTCACAAATAACATGTGCATTTAAACTGACTGTACTAGTTTCATTTTTGGCATTAAACTACTTTACAATTTTTTATTGCATACAAAAAATTATGGTTAAACCATACAAATTAAAGCAAATTGCGAGTAAGTCAGATGGTAATATTTAAGTACGGGCAGATGCGCAGGCGCTTCAGTCACCCTTCTTGTGTCGGAGAGGATGGTTACGCGCACTTCGTGCCGTTGTCAAACCTCGCGATTCACCATTATTTAAGTATTTTAGATAAGTTATTGTTTAGCGCCAGGGCTCAAAAGTGTTCGCCAAGGATCTATCTACTGGGCAAGGTCAGCTTACGAGGTTGAAGACCGAGTTCGGCACTGAAGTACGAAACTGAGAGATACTACGGACGGTTGTATGCCTCCTCTCAAGCTCCATCTCCTCGCGAGGAGAGCGACAAGCGAGCTAAACCGACCCAACACTACACAGAGGATATCCCGGACGTTAGCCTGTATGAGTTTAGAGAGGCTCTCAAATAACTTAAGAACAATAAGACACCGGGAGATGACGGAATCACAACCGAGATTCTAAGAGCTGAAGGAAACCCCCTTCTAGTGGCGCTCCAAAAACTATTCGATTCCGTCATCAACACTGGAACTACCCCGGAAGCGTGGGGCAGAAGTGTGGTGACGCTGTTCTTCAAGAAGGGCGATAAAGCCCTTTTGAAGAACTACAGGCCCATTGCACTTCTGAGCCACGTTTATAAGCTGTTTCAGAGGCTGCTCACAAATCGCATTGCACGCAGGCTTGATGACTTTCAGCCTCCCGAACAAGCAGGATTCCGAAAAGGCTACAGTACTATAGACCACATACACACACTGCGGCAGATTATACAGAAGACCGAGGTAATCAGCCGCTATGTGTTGCCTATGTGGACTATGAGAAAGCCTTTGATTCTATCGAGACCTGGACAGTACTAAATTCACCCCAGCGGTGCCGGATCGAGTACCGGTATATAGAAGTATTGAAGTCCCGTGGGTGTTTGACGACCCGTGTGGCGCAATGGTCACCATGCCGGATCGCCGCGCCAAGGGTTCTGGGTTCGATTCCCAGCGAGGCGGAAATTTGAATGATGAGTTTGAATTTCTGTTCTCGGTTTGGGCGTGAATGTCCTTGTCTTGTGTGTTGTCCATGGCACCCACGACACAGGGAATCCTAGTGTGGGGCTATGAGTGTGAAGCAATATTTTTTTTTATGCTTTGAGCAGGCAAACGAGCAGACGGGTCACCTGATGGTAAGTGATCACCGCCGCCCATGGACATTAGCAACACCAGGGGTGTCACCAACGCGTTGCCAGCCAAGAAGATGACGATAGACCCGCTTCTTGAAGGACCCTATGTCATAGGTCTTAGAGGGAACACCGATGCAGGTAGTTTGTTCCACAGTTTACACGTGCGAGGTAGAAAATGACGTGAGAACCGGACTGTGGATGAACGCCAAGTATCCAGATAGTGTTGATGGAACCTGGTACGCTGTGTGCGGCGAAGAAAATGAACTGCAGGTAGTAAGCCAAACAGTTCTTCAGAACATTCCCCATTATACAGACGGTAGAATACGCAGAGAGAACCTACATCTCTCCTCAACTCAACCTCCTAAACGCGTTATTGGAACGAAGTTCCTTATCGCGCGTTGTGAAAGGGGGCTAGACGGAAAATTACGACACTTTTTGATTCTTACGAATGACGACACTTTTTTTGAAGTGATTCAGAGAGTTTTACAGAGATGGCGCTGTACAACAAAACAATATATAAATCGAAAGGAACTTCGTTCCATCCGGGTGTCCCTTGACACCTCTCATGTATTTTTTATTTATTTTATCAATGGCGAATACATCACACACCTGCGATATGCCGATTATATAGTCATCCGGGCGGGCTCCCTGGAAGAACTTGGTATAATGCTCGGGGACTTGAACAGCGCCTCACAACGGATGGGTCTTAAGATGAACATGGACAAGACGAAGGTTATGTCGAATGTCCATGTCACACCCGTACCGGTTGTTATTGACGGCGCTGCTCTCGAAGTTGTAGACGAATACAATTACCTGGGACAAGTGATCCAGATGGGTAAGTCCAACTTTGAGAAAGAAGTCACTCGTAGAATCCAACCCGGCTGCATTCGGGAAACTGCGTCATATCTTATCGTCCAAAACACTACCTCAGAGCCTGAAGTCGAAGGTGTTCGAGCAGTGTGTGTTGCCAGTGATGATATACGGATCCGAGACGTGGTGCTTTACTATTGGCCTAATCCATAAGCTCAGAGTAGCGCAGCAGGCTATGGAAAGGGCTATGCTCGGTATTTCTCAAGGTGATCGCATCAGAAATAAGATCCGTAGACGAACAAGAGTAACCAACATAGCTCAAACAATTAGCCGGCTGAAGTGGCAATGGGCTGGCCACATAGTGCGAAGGACCGATAATCGTTGGGGAAGAAAGGTCTTCGAATGGTGCCCACATCTCGGAAAAAGGAGCATAGGACGCCCCCGACCAGGTGGACTGACGACCAGATGAAGACATCGGGCATCCACTGGATTCAGAAGGCTCAGGACCAGTCAGAGTAGTGCAAGTTTGGGGACGCCTATGTCCAGCAGTGGACCTCCAAGGGCTGATGGATGGATTGTTTAGTTACGTGTTGTTTATTGTTGAATTAATTGTTTTGATTTTCCGTCCTTACCATTATAACCTTTTAATCAGTAACTTTTTGATAAATATAATTTTAGTAAAACATTTACCTTCATTTTTAATTTTTTTTTGTCTCTTAGTGACAAGGGGATGTCATATCCCCAAAACTGTTCACCGCTGCGTTGGAAGACGTGTTCAAGCAGATGGAGTGGAAACGACGGGGCATTAACATCAATGGCGAATACATCACACACCTGCAATATGCCGATGATATAGTCATCCTGGCGGGTTCCTTGGAAGAACTTGATACAATGCTCGGGGACTTGAACAGCGCCTCACAACGGATGGGTCTTAAGATGAACATGGACAAGACGAAAATCATGTCGAATGTCCATGTCACACCCATACCGGTTGTTGTTGATGGCGCTGCTCTCGAAGTTGTAGACGAAAACAATTACCTGGGACAAGTGATTTAGATGGGTAAGTCCAACTTCGAGAAGTGATTCAGATGGGTAAGTCCAACTTCGAGAAAGAAGTCACTCGTAGAATCCAACTCGGATGGGCTGCGTTCGGGAAACTGCGTCATATCTTGTCGTCCAAAACACTACCTCAGCACCTGAAGTCGAAGGCGTTCGAGCAGTGTGTGTTGCCAGTGATGACATACGGATCCGAGACGTCGTGCTTTACTATTGGCCTAATCCACAAGCTCAGAGTAGCGCAGCGGCCTATGGAGAGGGCTATGCTCGGTATTTCACTACGTGATCGAATCAGAAATGAGAAGATCCGTAGACGAACAAGGGTAACCGACATAGCTCAAAGAATTAGCCGGCTGAAGTGGCAATGAGCTGGCCACATAGTGCGAAGGACCGATAACAGTTGGGGAAGAAAGGTCCTCGAATGGCGCCCACGTCTCGGAAAAAGGAGCATAGGACGCTCCCCGACCAGGTGGACTGACGACCTGAAGAAGACAGCTGGCATCTGCTGGATTCAGAAGGCTCAGGACCGGTCAGAGTGGCGCAAGTTAGGGGAGACATAGGTCCAGCAGTGGACCTTCAAAGGCTGATGGATGGATTGGATGGATGATTTTAATTTTTTTACAATTTTCAGGATTTTATTAAGTTATGGAAAGTTAAGTTTGTGGCCTAAATTATATTTAAGTGTATGGTTAAACCACTTGGCCCTCTTTGTTCGAATACAATGATGTTTGTAGAACTGTTTTTCCAGGTTTGCATAGATATGAAGAAGTTACATAAAAGCGTTTACCTCTCTCTGGTCATGATTGGATGTGTTTTTAAGTCATTTTACTCGATAGCAATATCACATTTATTTGGATATAAAACAATTTACTAGAAAATATTTATATTATATTTTGGATATAAAACACTTTGCTTGAAATTTTTTGGATATAATATTTGGATATAAACTGATTTTACCTATCTGAGATTTTTTGGTATTTTGTATAAACTCCATAAATTAATACAAATATTAGACATACGTTATTTTTTATTACATGTATGCATTTGTAATAAATTTTAATACTATTTACTTAAATTTCATAGAGATATCTTCAATACTTTAAAAGTTATGAATTTTCTAAAACGTTAATCGTCTCTCCTGGTCATTTTACTAAATGGCGGATAATACATTTTGCCTTTCCATCGTCGATATACATCTCATGCACACTGAATGACGCGTCAAGTCAAACTGCAGACTTGATCAAGTACATATGATCGTGTATGGTCTCCATAAGCTAGTGCACTTTGACTCGAGGATCGAAGGAGCCTATGTAAAGAAAGATATCCATTATATAACAAAATAAGGTTGTCGAGAAACATTATAATGCGCTTGCTTTAGTAAGATCTTCATGTTTTCCAGTAGTTCATTTTAAACAAGCGAAAATATAATTTAATTCCTACTTCATAATTGGCATGCCAGTCACTGACTACGGGCATATTGGGCATACGCCCTGTTCAAATGTAGACTAGAATTGTGTTTAACAAATTATTCAACGCGACCTTCTACTTAAGTCCGATTGCCGACGCGACACACTAATTAATTAATAAGACAATATTAACTGCTA
Organism: Thymelicus lineola; assembly: GCA_963932265.1. Lineage (NCBI taxonomy): Eukaryota > Metazoa > Arthropoda > Insecta > Lepidoptera > Hesperiidae > Thymelicus > Thymelicus lineola. The sequence continues at coordinate 3,777,316 of OZ010689.1, read as the reverse complement.
CTTGTCAGTATAATTAATGTACACCAAGTCAGTTACTCAGTTCTCAACGTTTGCTCATATCAATAATTTCCTAATGATGTAGTGGATGGTGCAAGCTTTGAACTCTTGGGAATGTGCGATGGAGATGGATAATGACAATCGCGCCTCTCGATTTGCCTCTGTTGGTCAACTATAAAACAAATCGATCTGTGTGTCAGCTAGAAGGACATTATGTAATGACATTATTGCATGGACCTTGAGATATTGAGGTAATTAATAAAGGAGGCTATATGGTGCTTAACCGGTGAAGTGGTCCAAAAGGACATCCCACAGACAACCACCTATTGTAGATTAGATACGTAAGTACACCTTTATGAAATCGATTAATATCTTGGATGATATCCGATAGTTCACCAGCGTATATGGTGACGTTAACGAAAGACTCAATGAAGTTATAAACACAAATCGCCAATTCGGTGTCGGAGTAAGGGTAAGGGTAGCTCAGACAAAACAGTGGTGGTGCCTTATACAGCAAATAATAACCCAAGCGATAAGCATACACTAAATGTGTCAACAGTCAAAAAAAAGAAGAAATTAGACAAAGAGTCCCTAACACAGTACTCCAGTTACGATCAGTAAACCACCGAGTAACGTAGCGACGAGCGTGCCAAGTAAACAGGGCATGTTTGGTTTTGTTGCAAAATGTAGGTTAGTCAGCGTCAGCATTAAAATAACTTTTTACGATGTGGCGGCATGTAGACCAACTTATAAATCAGCTGACACAATTGCCGCGCTTTGAACACGTTTGGGAATACTTTTTGTGCTGTGTTTCGTTGAATAACATAATGGCTTTAGTTTAGTCATAGTTTTATGATAGTGATTCTAATGAATAATAGAAGCGAGCACTTAGGTTACCGCGATAGTAATAGTTCATGAACGCGGATGAATTTGTATGCGTCATGAATTTACTGTATTGTACCTAATGCTTGTGTGCTTTACATACTGTCGACAAATAAGTTTAAAATATTATAATAATACAGTGGACCCCCGGTAATCCGACAAACATTTTGCAGGGCAGTGTCGGACTATCGAATTTGTCGGATTATAGAGTACTGCCTAAGACCCCCCTATAGTCCGGAATTTTTTACAAAAGAGTACCTTGTAATCCGACAAATTACAGATCCAATGATAAGATTCTATATGTTATATTGTACTCTGAAGTACAAATCATACTTCAATAAGTACGTCCAATTTAGTAAATTAAACAACACAATAGTTTTATTATAAAATTAACGTCATTAAAGTGACGTAATTAGTCAAATTCAAACTAAGCAATCAGAATCAAAACAATACCCTACGTGTCGAGCACAATAGTGGTGATGCGTACCTACAAGTTATAACTTGTTCAATCATGCATTAGCGAAGATTGTCAAAAAAATATTCAATAATAAATAATTAGACCATGTCGGATTACAGGGGGTGCCGGATTAGACAGGGGCCGGATTACCGGGGGTCCACTGTATATCCAATTAGTATGGTGAGAAAGAAAAATAAATTTATAATATTATATGATTTCACATTATATTGTGTAAATAACAGATGAACGAGCGGTTGAGCCACCTGACGCTAAGTGGTCATCATCGTCACTAAATGCATGACCAAAAATGAAGGCTCGCAAATTCTTTTCACGGTAGGTTTTAGATGGAAAGCTCCTTACGCCCCATAATAGTTGATTTACTTTTGTTTAAAAAAATAACGGTTCTTGTAACGTTGCTCTTGTAACTAATGCACATTTTGGATTTAAGGGATTTCGGAATATTGCTTGATTATATATTTATTTGATTGATGATATCAATTATTTCCATGGACATTTTCCGTTATCATGAACCATAATTTCGACTTGCATTATCATGCAATAGAAACGTATTTCGACGTTCAAATGTATCTACGTACGTTCCCAAGAGGCGAAGCTTTGCGACATTCACCGTATGATAGACAGGTGGTGTGGTAACCGCGAGTGAAGGCACCAACAATAAACAATGTCGACCGCAGGCGCGCGTCCTTGAGCCGTGTGTGTGCTTGTTGTTTGTTGCAATACGATGGAATATCGCCGAGCTGCCGACCTACTCATAAATTTCATACTTCATAAGTTGTTCATGAATTCAACACTGTAATTCAAAGTTGCCCGAGTTGAATGTTTATGAAACGAAGCAATCATAGCATCATGGCGTGTCAGGGTATCGTCATTCCATAAGTATTTTAAAAGCTTGCATAGATTTGGGGCTTCATTTAATTTTGGCACTGCTTTCTCTTCTCACGCATGTTTAGGATGTTTTTTAACTCCTAAAAATGTTCCGGTCTAGACAAAAGTCACCACTAGTGTATTCGTTCATTTCTATATTAATATTATCTGTTACGTAGTCGTATTAATGGAGGCTACTACTTATTGCGTGTTCATTTGCGCAGTGCCGTCGGGGATCGTTTAAAAAACGCGATAAACGCATTTACCGACCATCCGTAATCTTGGTCATTCGCCAGCATTACCAGTTGTAAATGTCGCGGCTCTTCGCTGGTAATCCTCATAAATAGATAACGTCCAGACATCAAGAGGCTATGAAACTGGATAATCTTGAGCGGACATTTCTTCTTCCGTTTGTGGGTACTTACTGTAGTACCACTTGGAGATAAAATTTAATGGAATCTGCTAGATTAACTCCTTCCGTGTTACAGGAGTGCGGAGTGGAACTTATATTCAGTTAATTTAATTCGCGTTCAATGATATGTCTTACTATCAATTGAGACGTCAATATGAGTTATTCAAAAAAGTTAATGAAAAATCATCATTAACCCTGAACTATCCTACTGGGCTCTTACATAAAGTTACTGGACATGATTCTCCACGCTGGCCGTTTCATAACTTTGTGAATCAAACGAAATCTCAGATAGTGCATGTTTCCTCATAATGACTTTCTTCGCCGAATAAATAATTAATTTCTTTGAAAATTAGAAGTATGCGCAGAATTCGAACTCTATGCACGTGGAAGATTCAAACTACTGCACTATCATTGTTAATAATGAAATGCAAATATGTTCTAGATTTTTTTAGATGTTAGTGCTCTACAGTATCTGCAACACCAACACGTGTACATTGTGTTGATATTAAATAGCATGGCGGAGGTAATCATGTCGCATGAAAGTGTGCACCGACTTTATAATTACGATGTGCGCTCCAAGATTGCATACGTTGCTAATGTCGTGCAGTCACGCGACGCCCTTGCGACTAGTCGCAGCGAAGTCGAATGGAATGCGTACAAGGAAAATACATAACAATGGGGACGTTAAATTATAAATGCCTTTTTTAATGGGTCCGTTTATATAACCTATAGTAACTATATTTTTATCTCTAGACGTTAATTATAATATGAATCTTTCAATTACGCAGTTAAATTAATTCTTGGTTTAGAATCTCAATCCCGCAGCTATTTCAATTTCGCTGGCTATTTTATTGTTTGGTGATAATTCCGTGGGTTTGCGTGTGGATCCGCTAGTCAATGCGAGATCACAAGGCCGAAATAAAGCGGGATCTTGCGGGACTTTTGGATCCAACTATACTTGATTACAATCCCTATTGAATTGTAGTATTGTAATGCGTTTATCTTCTTAACCCATAATATCTACTGTCGTAAATCTAAAAATTTGTCCTGGATTAAGACAAGGATCGAGGCTAGGCACGACTTCAATAATGTCACTAAGGACTCTCACGAAGAAAAAACATTGTGTTCTGGGTTCGGAATCGTACCCAACTTTCGATATCTTCGTTTTGGCAGTCTTACAAACTTCAACACTATCATTGCCTCAGCTTCTTAAGACCGGGGATATGATAAGCCTATTAAGCGTTTAAAATTCGTGAGTCTTGTCCAAACATTACGGCATACTTGAAATACTTGCATCCAAATCGTGCCCCTTAATTTATCTCGCTCTCTCGCGCTCACCCGTTGTGGGAACTTACAACGTATGGTAATTTTCTGGAGATAAGGAACTTAAGTAACGATGGATGGCGGTGGTAGTTTCGAAATGATGATTAATAAATGTCATTAGATGTAAATCTATTCGACTTTTATGGAAGCTCGCTACGGTTCGTAGATTGCTTCATAGGGTGCGACAATCTTAACGGTCATACATATAATTAGGCATAAGCAATAATATTAAACTTAAGTATAATTACGACTAATGTCTGTGCTAATGTTTACATTTCTACATTGGTCGACATTGGCACTGAACTGATTTGAATTGGCAATTTTGTGGCATTTCCGGGATTTTCTCTTATTTCTTAAGTATAAAAGGATAAATCAAGTTTTCGATTTGACTTCGCGCATTAGATTTCGAACAATCATATACGATTTCTAATTTAAGGAGATCTGTCACTTTGACGTCCCAAAAAAAACTTGCGTGTAATTTAAATGTTCTCAAACTTGGAAGCATACCTATTCGCCCTTAGGCATTCTACCTTCTTCAAATCTAGAATCACATCTGCAGCTATTATACTGTGTAGGGTCTTAGTTACATTCTTTATCTAAATCTTTCTAACTCATATGGCTATATTAATAAAGTCTTCAAAGAATAGTTTTCTTTATCTAATACATCACTGTGAGTCTATGAAGTTTTATTGCCACCGACTTCTCGTAAGTTTTGTTTGGATAGCTAAGGTCCACTCCATCCATAAATTTCACCAAGTGCGTCTTGCAATATTACTTGCACCCAGCATTTAAGCTCATATTCTTTTTGCTCAATCAGTTTCAATTATAATAAATTGAGTTTCAATTAAGTGGTAGGTTTTAAACGGCCCGATTGTAATTAAAACGTCGCTATAAAAATCCTTTTGTAATAGAACTTGAGGTTTTCTATTAGCATGCCTTTCTTCTTCTTTTTCTAAAGTCGATATGAAAACTATAGTTATCTGTTATAATGATTACATTACTATTCCCCACACACTGTTACTGTTACATTACACCTATTTTATTATTATTCGTTACGTTCTAATTCTAATTTTCAAATAACAATCGTATTTGATCACTCATCTCTAGTGCTTCGTTTTTCTAAAATATTTATGACTGTAAACAAGGTTTAAGCGATGCGATCGCATTCTGTCAAGTACACGATTATCTCATACGAGACAAATCAGAATTTTCCATAATGGGTTTTTGATTAGGTTTTTAATACCGAAACTCAAATAAAATCTAATCATTTAAGTTTGTTGTTTTTATGTTTAATTTCCTGTTTTTGTTGAAGATGATATTTTTTGTATACATTGTGCGATAGATTTTAAGTTATCGTTATATTTTGGTCCAATGACAGTGTTGACTTTATGTAGCGAGTCAGTGATTTTCGAATTACAAAGAGATGAACATGAATTTTATGTTTTTCTTATCTATACACGTACAATTGTAAGGTAATTCATCCCTAAGCCACCAGACTTATCACGGAACCCTGATTGTGCCCATATTGCCTCGCCTCAAGGCCTTTTCCTCTCATAAAGAACGTTATCGTCGTCAACGTGGACCGCCATCCGTTTCGGAGATTCTAAAGGACTTCCGAGGACGGCTGCTATTGTGAACACTAAAACTTCAATATGAAATCTCGGCTCGGGTGCGGATGTCTACCAATATATGAAATTTAGAAATTTAGCTTATGCTTTATTTACGTAATCTCCTTACATTAATACTAGATTTAAATGAATGAAAAATCTTAATATTTTCATCTCTTTAACCTTCACTTAGTAATCATTCAGTAACTCACATTAATATTTGAGTTTTATTTAACACGAGTAACCGCCCTCGCTTTGCTTCGGTTTTCTTTATTTTTTACACCTTGGGTTACACTATTGGAGTTTTATTAAGGATCCCTAATTTAAAAAAAGATATAATATAGCCTATGTTACTCGGGGATAGTGTAGCTTTCCAACAGTGTAAGAATTTTTCAAATCGGTTCAGTAGTTTCGGAGCCTATTCAATGCAAACAATCAAATTTTTCCTCTTTATATATTAGTATAGATAATAAGTATTACCATTGTCTCGATATGTCATTGCTTTTTTAATCCGTATATCCTTGAATATTAACACCCTAATCAGTATGTAAATTATATTATAGCTAACGGTTCATCTATCAACAAAATGAATACCAATGACTTTATTAAATAGTTTCGTACTACAAGTATGTACGTGTTTTACATTTTAAGGTAGTATTTTGTTTCCTTACTAATAAATAGTCTTTAAACTATATGTTTATTACTAAATTATAACATTATTCACTTCATTTTCTCTGTATGTTATGAATGTCGACGAACATTTACAATAAAGACTGGATTAACCGGAGTCCGGACTAATTGTTTTCGAAACGTATTCCGATAATCGAAAAATCCTGATAATCGAATGTAAAAAAGCGTACATATTGAGCCCATAGGACCAAAATTAAAAAAAATCGGACCTAATGAAATGTATGTTATTGGCTACGTAAACTCATTAATTAGTATTAAAATGAATGCTATTAATATTCAGAGATACTGCACATCGCTCAAGATCACAATTCCCAGAATCCCAATACTTACTATCGTTGAGGGCGTTGGAAGTGTTGATATTGAGGCGATCCAAATAATCAAGAATGCATATAGCTGAGATCCGGATAATCGAGTCTATACATATAAAAGGAATTTCATTTTAGCTTTTAGCTTTAAAACTTTGTGTGACTTACTCATAGTATTATAGTAAAACCCAAGTTTCAGTCTGATTGTGATCTACAATTCCTGCCCATAACGTGGCCGGGTTTTATCGAGCCTCCCTCGGGAATGATGTTTTATTAAAGGCGTAGGTATGTAGTACTTATTCGCAGGGTGGAGCTGTGTACCTAGGACATACCTAACTTGCTACCCTTTCACGCGAGGGTTCGAGTGTGTGTACTCTTTATTTATTTTCTGCTTTGTCGATCTGCATTATGTATGCCACTTGGCAGTCATTATACGTTACATTCTAAAGCGAGTATTCACGGTTACTTTTTTCACTTTAAATGTTGTTTTTAATTATAATGTATATATTTAATAGTAATTCATTTCGGTAGGGAAAATACATTGATTCAAATTTTAAACTAATGTTATGGAATATATTGTGTCAATAAATTGAGGGGTACCTAAATCATTGTATTTCTTAACAACCCTTCCATGTGCAGAGTTCGATCAGTCACAGTTTTGATAGGTGCCTTCTAGATAATTTTGCGCAAAATGAACTATTTTGCCTATGTATTATACCGAAGCGGATATCGGTGATAAATTTCTAGGGTCGAGTATAATTTTCTTACTCTGAATGCGTCTGAATTATCAGCGTGCTCGCGAATCGAGCTACCACTACGAAATAATTATATCAAAGGCCGCGCTGTAATGTACAGCCTACAACGTGGTGGAGCGCGTGTAGTATCGGCACTCGTAAACAGTGCCAGGTATTATCATTGGGATAGGTAGGGCTGTGGAACAACGGAACAAATGACGACTCCTGTGGCGAACTGGTTACCAATTACCATGCGCGCCGGCGCCCTATCAAGGAAGTTGGGTTCGCGCCCAGCAATGCGATTTGATTGATAAGTTAATGTGCACACCACCGTCGTCCACATCTCCACTTATTATCAGGTGGGATTGTGGACAAGCATTAACTTATTTGCGTAAAAAAATTATCTGCCTTATACATATGTAAAAATCTAATCAATATTATCAATATTACAATTGCCAGTTAATTTAGTATTCTTAAAAATCAATACATTTTAGTATGTATTTTAATTAATTTCAGCACTTCCGTTAAGTAATAGAAGACTTTGTTCTCAAAAATGGATGCATGTAAGGACAAAGACATTGATAGTCTAAATGTTGATTAAACCAGTTGCTGTCCAAACTAAAAATTGGTACCAAAGCGCGTATATTAATTCAAATTTAATTTATTAATAGAATTCTGTTAGTTGTCAGATTTTATTGGCTTATTGATTGCTGACCTTGTTGATCGACTTATTGTACACTGTAGATGGTAGTGTAGTAATGTAGTCAGATGGCATTATAGCTGAAGAGCTAGTGAACCATTTGACTAACCGACTTTCCACAAAGCTACAAATTTATTAAATGATATTTTATTATCAGTCAATTAAGAAAGTACCGTTCTGGCAGGCATCTCGCGGTTGCGTCATTATCCCTTAAATTTTTGAAAATGCAAAAAATAATTATTTTTTATCCCACTCGCACAAGGCTACAATTTTAATATGTTATAATTTACATATGTTTAAGTGTAAAAAAAAATTGCCAACCCATTTTGAGGGTTGCAAGTGTGTGCCAGAACAGAGCAAAGTTGTCATCGGGAGAGCAATTCATAACCTACTCGCACAAGGCTCAAATTTTCAGGGAACATTCTTTCAATTGTTTAAACACTATATGTAAACAGCCAGAACATTCTAGCGGTTGCAAGTATCTGCCAGAAGAGTTTTAATAATGATCATGACGCTCGATGGAAGTACGAGCGTAACAGGCTTGTATGGGTTTCAGTGTCAGAAACAAAGGATATGATATAATATATTTTGAACATAATATGATGAAGGATCACTGTAATAAAAGATGAACAGATTTTTAAGTAAAGTATTTTTTATTATTCTTAACAAATGTTTATTATTCATAATTATTATTCAAATCGTAATCAGAATCAGAATTCAGTCGGCCGGCGCCGGCGGCGGAGCAGTGAACGATCCGTACCTACACAATATATTCATTCCAAACTAACAACTGACTCGGTAAGTGAGTGACGTCGAATGTGCGAGTCGAAACGCTATTAGATTAGTTCCTAATTTAGTAGTCGTTATTCGAATATAAACATTAGTATATTACTAATATTCAAGTCGAATGTGTACATTAGTAGTCATAGATTATTCGAATAGTTAGATCATTCGCAGTCGCGCATCAAAGTCAAAGTCAAAATATTTTATTCATATAGGTATTACTGATACACTTATGCACGTCATTTTTTGGCTTTTCGGAAGGTGCTTTGTCGTGGAAGAGAAGAAAAGCCTAAAGAAACTCCTCAGCACATCTTTTAAAAAAAATATTACAAAAAAAGATAATAATACAAAAGTATTTACTATTCTGAGCGGAACTGGTTGCAGAGCTGGTCATTTCCATGCGTCTTTGTCATTTAAATACTCGTCTACACTATAATATCTCTTGCCTAACAATTGTGTCTTTACACGTTTTTTGAAAGTTTCGATTGGCAAGTCACGTATTAATTTTGGGATTTTACTATAGAAATGTATACCAAGCCCTATGAAAGATCGCTGCACTTTACTTAGGCGGAACGAAGGCGTATCTTATGGCGATTATTAATATCAAAATGTTCTTTATACGCTTTTATATTCTTCGTATAAAAACTACATTGTTAAAGATATACTGGGAAGCTACTGTAAGTATACCTATTTCCTTGAACTTTTCACGCAAAGATTCCCGGGACCTAAGTTTATAAATAGCCCTAACTGCCCGTTTCTGGAGTATGAAAATTTGTTTTATATTGGCTGCGTTGCCCCACAGCAAGATGGTATAAGACAGAACACTGTGGAAATAAGCAAAATAGACTTTCCTAGCAGTTTCGACGTCAGTATACTGCCTTATTTTCCTAACAGCAAAAGCAGCCCTACCGAGTTTTGTCGCGAGATTTGTTATATGTGGGCCCCATTGAAGTTTACTATCTAAGGTCACCCCTAAAAGACCGTCGATTCCTCCATATGCAATGTTTCGTTATTTACTTTAAGAGATTTGCTGACTTTGACATCGCTAACTGCGTTTTAAATAATTTGCTGGTCCCCGCCTGGTTCCATCTTTCTATTTGGTTAATAAACTTACATTGTCTTTTTATCTTTATTTGTAATTTAAAAATAAGGCACACACGAAATGAATAAAAACTTAAAGTTGACTAATAATTTATTCCCAGAACTGATTTCTGTTCACCATCAATTAAATATTTTGAGGTAATTCAAATGCCTATTTTTATTAAAAGTAGTGCTAAGATTGTTTCATAATAAGTCTTGTCTGAAAATTCAGAGAAAACATTACAATAGACGTATTCTCTCTTTCTAACATTAGAACCCATACAAGTCTGTTGCACTCGCACGCCTGTCGAGCGTCATTACTTTATACTCTTCTGGCAGATACTTGCAACCGCTAGAATGTTCTGGCTGTTTACATATAGTGTTTAAACAATTGAAAGAATGTTCCCTGAAAATTTGAGCCTTGTGCGAGTAGGTTATGAATTGCTCTCCCGATGACAACTTTGCTCTGTTCTGGCACACACTTGCAACCCTCAAAATGGGTTGGCAATTTTTTTTTACACTTAAACATATGTAAATTATAACATATTAAAATTGTAGCCTTGTGCGAGTGGGATAAAAAATAATTATTTTTTGCATTTTCAAAAATTTAAGGGATGATGACGCAACCGCGAGATGCCTGCCAGAACGGTACTTTCTTAATTGACTGATAATAAAATATCATTTAATAAATTTCTAGCTTTGTGGGAAGTGGGTTAGTCAAATGGTTCAGTAGCTCTTAGGCTATTAGTTTTGTTGCCATACTTTGTACAATAATTTATCGATCCCAGCTGAAATGGCTTCCCATTCACCCACGAAGGCAATACAGGATACTTTCTGAACCTTTTAGGCTTTAGCTCGTGTCTGGACGCCCTTCACAGCCAATTTTCTCCGAAACTACTGGACCAAAATAGTTGAAATTTGGTACTCATGTATTTTTTGTGACTCAAAGACAAAGTATATAAAAAAACAAATGAATTTTGAAAAAATAATTAACGAAGTCAAAATAACAAAACTGTTCTGCAAACCGTAAATAAAATAAAAAATAACTGTAAATATATAATTAAAGTACGGAACCCTTTCAACCGACCGACTGCTCCGCTCTTCTCAAACTTTGGTTCTGTATACTCCACAGTATTGGTTTTAGAGACATAATGTATAAATGTCAGAGGAAACATGGAGTAAACACAAAATGTAAAAGACAAAATTACATACTTACGGCAGATAAACATGATTACGTGCTTCATCACAACACTCGTTATGTATGTGTATGTGTATTTGCCCTTGAAAGTTTATTTTTTAACCGTCTGCCAACCCTGACCGTCATCAGGCCATTACAGGGAAATGTACTTAACTCGCACCCCAGTTAACCCTCGTGTTGCGCCATTTAAAAATTTAAGGCCCTTTGTCCCCAATCGGACGGGCCGTGTGTGCACACGCTACGGGGGAAATGGATAACTGAAACTAAAACTTGAAAAAGTAGAATTAAACATAGACCAGTCGATGTACTTTTTGGCATAAATATATAATAATTTTAGGTACTTAATATTAGTTAGTTACTATCGAAAGACTGAATTGTATGAGGTTTTTGGGATGTACGGTTATTTCAATCCTTGTTGTTCCATCCCAACTTGATTGAGCTTGAGCCCGAGCCAATCTCCCGCTCTCACGGTGTCCATGTGGACTATCATCAATCAGATAATTGGAAAAAGACGTTTGTAAAATCTTTAAATCGTTCAACTCTCATGTAGTTTATAGGTCGGTATTGTAGACGATTAATATGACTTATTATTAGCCGGTCTTGTATTTATTTTATCTTTGTCATGTGATGTTTTCCTAGAACTCCATAACCATGGCCTTGAAAGCCACATACTGTGACGCAGTATGATATGATGATGTTTCCTTTAAATATCAATATTATTAAACAACGTGACATCTCTGTTACAAATTATTTACATTTACATACTTTTGATACTAAAGTTTGTCGACGGTTTTATTAGTGAGGATCAAATGTACAGAACAATTTTTGTTTTTGAAGGATCTCTGTACTCCCCGTAGGTACTTTACGAGATACCATATAATATAAAGATATCAAGCCGGATAGTTTCAGTATAAATCTTACTACACTAATGCTAAAAGTATATGTATAGTAATATTGTTCCTTTGTAAATTTCCGTTATATGCATATCTTTATTACATTTATCGACACCATTGAATATTAATTGGACACTTTAGTGAAATATAGGATCATTTTCACCGATACAAATGTGCAAAAAATAAACTGGTTGTCGTCTATTATCTAAATACCGCTGTGAAAATATTAGATTAAAAAGGAGACTGGGATGGTTTCTAACAATCTTGGGCTACAATATCGAAACAAGATGAAAGTATGCTAGTTTGAAGGCCTATAAATTATTAAGTTTATCCGTGAAAATTGGGAAAATTTTGACAATCTGTGAGTAAAATAATAAGAGATTTTGTAAAAGTGGGATTATAAAAACAGTCGAAAATATCTGTATATTTCTTATCATTGTTACCAATTTTGCTAATTTTCAAAATAAGGAAGAATTTATGTAAAGAATGCGACTAAGTTAAAC
>OZ010689.1:3621511-3764667 GCA_963932265.1 Thymelicus lineola | reverse complement strand
ATAGTAATGGCGCTAGGATACTCCCTTGTGGTACTCCATACATAACATGTCTACATTTTGAAGCATAGGTAACTTCTTTTTTGGTTTTAGTGCAAATGCTTGTTATTACTGTTTGTTGCTGCCTATCCTGAAGGTACGATTTTAACAAGTCGTAAATGTTACCTCGTATACCGTAGTTATAAATTTTTTCAAGCAACATATTTTGTTCTACGTGGTCAAATGCTTTTGAGATGTCCATATATAAAGCAGCAACAGGTATGCTTTTATCCATGTTCTGAATAATAGTCGAGAGAGTTCCTAATATTGCTTTATCTATAGATTTGTGTTTCCTAAAGCCAAATTGTTGTTGAGTAAGGATCTTGTTTTGTTCTAGGAAATTGTACAAGGGTGTGTAAATTGCTTTTTCAAATATTTTTGAGAAAACTGAGAGGAGTGCTACTGGTCTATAGTTATTTATATCAGTTATGTTTCCTTTTTTAAACAGTGGTTTAATTATGGACGTTTTTAGTATGTTTGGAAATGCTCCACGTTCTATACAAAGGTTGAGTATATGAGACAGAATGGGTGCAATAACACAAGCGCAGCTTTTAACTATTTTTGTTGAGATACCGTCAAAACCTACACTGTTTGTATTTTTCAGCCCTTGAATTATTTTATATATGTCCTGAGGAATTGTTGGAGGCATAAAAAAGGAATTTAGTACGGTATCACTTACATTGACAATATTTTTGTTCTTTTTGATAGGGCATTTTTTAACTATGTCTATAAAAAAGTTATTAAATTTTGTCGCAATTTCCTCAGGATTAGTTATTGTTATGTCATTATCAATTAATTCATTTATACTTTGTTTAGGGGCTTTGTTTTTGGCATTGTTAATTACTGTCCACGATGCTTTACATTTATTTTTTGTGTTTTTAATAAAATAATTATTCTGCGACTTCTGAGTTAGGTTTATAATTTTCTTAAGCCGTTTACTGTAAGACTTGAATTCATATTTATTTGTGTCATTCGGTTGGTGCCTCCATTTCCATAGTAATTTTTGTTTGCGTTTGCTGCATATTCTAATCCCACGGGATATCCATCTAGGTTTTGTATCCGTCATAATTTTAAATGCTCTAGTTGGAAAACAAAGATCGTACAGTAATTTAAACATCTCGTGAAAGTAGTTGAATGCCATATTGGGATCATCAGTTTCATATACTTCTTGAAAAGATATTTGTTTTAAATATTTAATAAATTTTAATATGTATTCATTTGAATAGTCGCGCTTTAGTGTGTACCAATATTTAATGTAGCATGTTTTTTTTACTGGGAATTTGAGTATCTGCGCATTGTGGTCTGATAGTGATAGTTCTTGTAATTCACTTTGGCATCCCGCGCGGATATTGTGTGCAATGTTGTCTAAACATGTTTTACTAATACTACGTGTTGGTGACTGGAATTCGCATTTTAAATTATAACTTAAAAGTAAATTCTTAAAATCATTTGAGTATTTGTCATTAGTCAGTAAGTCAATATTTATGTCACCACATAAGATTAATTTGTTTTTGTTGTGCGTCAGCATATATAGAATTTTCTCTAATTGGTTCATGAATATTTCAAAGAGAAACGTGATAGTTTTGGGCGATCTGTAAACACAAACTACGTATACTTGTTGCTTTACCAGTTCTATACCTGAGAATTCGACAATACCCGGACGTGACATTCTACATACATCTTTCATGTCTTTAAATGTAAGTGTATTTTTGACTAGTATACATGATCCTCCGTGGCGGTTTTTTCTCATACTGTGTGATGCAAGTTTAAAGTTGGGTATATTTAGGCAATACTCATCACCGTCGATCATGTTATGTTCGGTTATACATAAAATGTCAATAGGCTTCTGTTTCGTGGCTAAGTCATCTAAAGATATTGTTAGAAGGTCAGATTTATTTATTAGTCCATTAATATTTTGATGAAGAATATACAAGTAGTTAGTCACGAAATAAATTACTATTATTATTGTGTGTATCTGTAGCTTGCGATGCTTTTGTGCCCGAATTATTACAATTTATGTCTACTTTATAAATACATTCATTCATACACTGGCAATTGATATTACTAATACTATTACATTTAATACAAGAATGATATCCGATTAGATCTATTTGAGTTTGGGTGCTTGCATCTTTATAACAGTTCTTATTCACTTCATTATGTATTTTACTTTTTAAGTAGTATGATTGTATTTTTTGTTTGTAGTAAATACACAATATTTCTTTTGCAATGTATCTGGCTGTAACAAGGGAAAGTATGTTTCTATGAGGTATATGTCTACTAAAGTTAAAATCTGTGAAAGTAGCATTATCATACTTCCCACATACAAATTTAAGTAGGTAATTTAATTTTTTGACACGTAGATAATTATTCCTAGCTATTTCCCCAACAATGATATTGGTATTTTTTATATTCGTTAACCATATGTTCATTTTGATTTCCAAATCGTAGGGGTTTTTGTCATGTGTACCAGCAAGAAAAATAACAAAATCGTCCTTGGTTAAACTCAGTATTTCAGATTCCATAGTTGTGGTAATGTTGGGCAGCGTGGCGTTTGGTTTGATAAAGCTCGTTACAAAGTATTCATTCCCTAAAATCTCTTGGAGTTTATGTCGAAGTCCTCTCCCTTGTTCGTCGGCTATTATAACGACTCTGCGTTTATGTGCTACTTGTTTATTTTTGTCATGGTTATTGTCACTATTAGGATCTATGACAGTGCAATTATTTACGGGTATATTGTCATTTTTCGGACTAGTAATATGTATCGGTAAGTTCTGTGACCGATTTCCTGTAGTACACGTTGATTGATACTCTTGATCTTTGTTTGGAGAGTGCTGGGCGCTTGTATTTACACTTTTCGCAAGTTGTAGCGGTGACGATCTTGAGACAGCTATATTCATATTTATAATTTTCTTGCCGATTGGTGTTGTGTGTTGTTTCTTTGGCGTATATTCACTTGAGAGTTTCTTTAAAAAATCTATTTGTTTTAATTGTTCCTCAATTGTTTGTTTTAATTTATTTTTTTCTAGTATTAGATTGTCTATCTCATTATCCGCAGCCTCAAGTTTTTGTTTAGCTATTTGCAATTCGTTCTTTAATTCCAGTGTGTAGGAGTCATTAAGTTGCAGCGTTGTTCCGTGTTTGAAACAGTTTGAGTCCAGTATCGTTGAGTTAAGAATATCACAGTCATTAGTTAAATCTAAATTTGAAATATTTGTCTCAGAAATTGATCGTTGAATTCTTTTGCGTATAGTTACATTCTCCATGTTTGTGAATATATATATTGTAGGAATAATCAGAAAAATATGTTTTAGAAAAAATCTTCTGTCGCTGGGATTCGATCCTACGTTCACTTGATTCTAATATGACTTATTATTAGCCGGTCTTGTATTTATTTTATCTTTGTCATGTGATGTTTTCCTAGAACTCCATAACCATGGCCTTGAAAGCCACATACTGTGACGCAGTATGATATGATGATGTTTCCTTTAAATATCAATATTATTAAACAACGTGACATCTCGTTAAAACTTATTTACATCTACATACTTGTGATATCTAAAGTTTGTCAAAGGTTTTAGTGAGGATCAAATATACAGAACAATTTTTGTTTTTGAGGGATCTCTGTACTCCCCGTAGGTACCTACTTTACGAGATAACGTATAAAGATATCAAGCCGGATAGTTTCAGTATAAATCTTACTACACTAATGCTAAAAATACATGTATAATATTGTTCCTTTGTAAATTTCCGTAATATGCATATCTTTATTACATTTATCGACACCATTGAATATTAATTGGACACTTTAGTGAAATATAGGATCATTTTCACCGATACAAATGTGCAAAAAATAAACTGGTTGTCGTCTATTATCTAAATACCGCTGTAAAATATTAGAATATAAAGGAGACTGGGATGGTTTCTAACAATCTTGGGCTACAATATCGAAACAAGATGAAAGTATGTTAGTTTGAAGGCTTATAAATTATTAAGTCTATCCGTGAAAATTGGGAAAATTTTGACAATCTGTGAGTAAAATAATAAGAGATTTTGTAAAAGTGAGATTATAAAAACAATCGAAAATATCTTTATATTTCTTATCATTGTTACCAGTTTTGCTAATTTTCAAAATAAGGAAGAATTTATGTAAAGAATGTGACTATACTACATTCACATTCAAATCGGACCCGATGTAAACAAACCATTAAAATTCCTCTATAGGGTTTTCACAAACTGATTTGTGTTTCGTACACCAGATAAGTATTATATGTATGTAGAACTAAATAATAATTATGATATTTGTGACATCTTAATTAACTCACTATTGAACTATAACAACAACACTCTAAGAGAAAACGAGGTAAAAACCAACATCTTATTACACTTTCATCAATAAAGAATTCTTGCTCCCACATCCTTAATTACGAGGAGCAATTTTGAACCTTTTAACAAAATATAATGTTTTGGTCTATGTGTATAAATAGAAATGACTACCAAAACCGTATAGCGATAATTGTGCGAACGTGCTCTGCAAATTGGTCGTATTATTTTCCGGCATAAGTAAGTTTCATTCCACGCAGTATGCTTAAGAATAAATCTTATTACAATAAATTAACTAAAGCCAATTTTCATTTTATTATATCCAAGACTATATCGATTTTATACATAATTATTCCTTCTATTATTAAGGTATTAAAATATAAATTTATCTAATTTGAAAAGATAAAAAAAAGAACGGTTGCGTTCCGTTTTTACTTTTTCCGCGGGCACAGATGTTATAATATTACGTACTCTGTCCAGCTCGCAGCCGTCCGCCATTACTTGTTCAAGAGATAACAAACAAAAGGTCAAGAAATAAAATTCTAATTTGGAGGTGAAAATATTTAAACAAAATAAAAGAAAATGAAGGACGAAGGCCGTAAATTATATTATACCGATGAAACATGGATCAATGAAGGTAAATATTTAATTAAAATTTTATGTATCATTTCTTACAACTGAAGTAAACACAAGTGAATTAAAGCCATAATATCGGAGTTATTCAAAGTAGTTTATGTCTATTAGTCCCTTGAACTGACTGAAGTATACAATGTAAACTTCATTGTAAGACTTGGGGGGGATATTAATAACCTATTATTAATTGTTTGTTAATAGGTAATTTCTGTAGATTTGAAGTTGAGGTTATTAAATTGTCTTCCTTGGATATGTTATGCTACTTGTATTCTTATGCTTCATAACTTAATATACATATGAATTGTGCAAGGGCGGAAGAGCAACAAAACCCTACTTTCACAAATGCCCAGTATGTGTGAGATAAATATTTGAATAATGATGTGTTCAAGTGGATCAGTGACACCTATTATGTTTAAATGATTTTGAATTTGAATGTTATAAATAATAAAGTTATAATATTATGCATTTCAGGCCATACAAGAAGTAAAATGTGGCAAGATTTGAGCATTGCTTCAAGCCGAGAAGCACATAGAGAAGGCTTGTCAAAAGGATTAAAAAAACCTTCGGGAAAAGGAAAGAGGTTAATCATAGTCCATATTGGTAGGTATTTCAGTTTCTTGAAAATTTTAATATTATATACATTATGACTCTGTAGCCTAGTTGGTAGTGACCCTGCCTGCAAAGTGAGGGGACCTGAGTTTGACTCTCGGACGGGGAAAATATTTATGTGATAGATAAATATTTTCTACTCGGGTCATGGGTGTTATAGTGATATGTTATGTGTGCCACACAAGGCACAATGTGTTACCATTTATTTATTTACTTATTTCAAGTTTAAAATCATTGTACAACATCTAAAAAGAAAAAAAACCTTAAATACATATTATAAAAAGTCACAAATACATAGCTTAGTTAATTTTTAAATTACTTTTAGTAATTTAATATAATTTTAGGAATGACTTATATAACTGTTATATACAACTTTTTTTTTTTTTTTTTTTTACATAATATAAGTTAATGCTTGACCATAATCCCACCTGATGGTAAGTGAAGATATGGTCCAGGATGGTGAGCGCACTAACTTAATAAAAGCCTATTCACGTACCGTCCGTACCGGCGGGATGTCTACCACGAAAGGATGGATACCCGCCGTGCGTCGTGACGTTCGATGGTGGAACGGGGAAGGGGGAATTAATTCAAATAATTCCTGAGCACACTCTCCAAAATGTGCCCTATAGAAAACCGAGAGGCTGGCCACTCTGCGCCTGTGCTCGAGACTTTGCAGATTGGTCTTAACTTATAAATGAATCACAAAATATATTATATGTGTCTTTTCTTTTCAGGAAGTGAAGATAGATTTGTTGAAAATGGACTGTTAATATTTTAATTATATTATATTAATTACACCTGCAGCATGGCAGAATTGTATGAACCATATTAAGAAAGAAGAGTTAAGGATGAGTGATTTGGATGGCATAACTGATGATGTCATTGATCGGTTTGTCATTCAAGTCTGTGACTTGAATGAGGACACTACATCATCAGACACGTCACAATCAGAGAGTGATTAACCTTAAGGGTTTGAGCGAGGCTACTGATTACTGATATGACTATTTGATGTTGTTAAAAATTAAACCTGTAAAGATAATGTTTTCATTTTATTTCATAAAGTCCCTTATTCCTATTCCCAACTTAGGCTCATTGCAAGGCACAGGTCTCACCTTGCCGCAAGATTAGTGATCAAAGCTTCAAGCAAAGGTTGGTGATTTAATTTACCTAAGAAATCATCTTAGAAGTTTTATTTTGCCATTAGCAGTCGCTTATACCAACTTCCAGCCAAAGTGTTGTGTTGTTACTACGAGCGTTTAACACTTTAATTTAGTATGGCTGTTGCGAAAGTGCGAAACCTCAACAAATATAAATTTCTTGTAGATACTTCAGGTCACTTTGAAGTAATAGCGAACAATGCCACAGTAAAACGTACTAATGTAGGACATTTTGAGGTTAGGACATCAAAGTTAGGTTTCAAGTGAAGTCACTATTTATGTAATTATTTTAATGCATTTTTCATTAAGAAGGCACTTGATTTGTTAAAAAAACACAAACAAAATAAAGCAAACAAAAATAATAAGTTACTGACATTACAACAAAAAGTTTCATACGCCTGTTTGTTTGTGGTTGCTATGCAACACTATCAGACACAATGTTTACATCAAGTCCGAACCGAGTTTGACTTGAGTATAAGTTAAACGGATTCATGTTTGTTTGCGTCTTATCTTTTAATGTATACCTAAACGTGCTCACTATCAAAGTCAAAGTCAAAATATTTCCCTTCGGAGCATAATGTACAAAACGCAAAATGAACACAACACGCAAAATGTACAAAACGCAGAATGTACAAAACGCAGAATGAACACAACACGCAAAATGTACAAATCGCATAATGTGCAACAAGGACTAAGGCCTCTTTCACGACGACACGCAACTTCTTGAAGGGCTTCGATGTTTAATATTAAGTAAGCTTGGAGATCGTCGATCCTTCATTAGAACGAGAGTATGTTCTGAGAGAACCTGAGATCTTCCACTGGGGTGGGTCTTAAAGAACTTTGACCCTACCTCGTGGACAGCTGTTACCATCTTTGTGTTAAACTCGTCCACTGTAACGCATGATTCCCGGCTCGCGAAACGCGTAGACTTCATCAGGCGTACACGTTCCAGCTTCACGTTGATATTTAATGTGCGTCTAATAAGACGGTGATCGCTTCCGGTTTTAAACCTGCTGATTGCCTGCCAGAATGAAGTCTATTTCACTTGTAGTTGAACCATCAGTCCAAGTCCACTTGCGCTGGGGTGGTTTTCTGGAGATGGAGTTCATCATAAAGAGATCTTCCTTCTCCAGAACGTTAGCCAGTAAGTAGCCTCGGTGGTTCCGTCGTCCAAATCTGAAGAGACCCTCTTTCATCTCGGCGTCATTTCGCGTACCTAGTCTCGCGTTAAAGTCCCCCATCACAACTGTGAAATGAGCTTTAGAGGTATGTATGGCTGTGCTAATTTCCTCATACATAACCTCCACCTCCTCGTCGGGATGTGTTGAATTCGTCGCATATACCTGTACGACCTTCAATGAATACCTTTGTGATATCCTGAATGTAAGGTATCCTACCCTGACCGACACGTTCCCAACCTGCACAATGTTATTGATGTGGACGAGAAACCCGACACCTCCTTGGAACAGATGTTCGCCTTCCCGGTGATAGAACAAGTTTCCGGATTTGAGTTTTATCGTGTCCTCCCCCGTCTTCAGATTCGGATAATCCCACAATACTCCAGTTTCTCCAGTATCTTGTCGTCGGTCCTCAGTGTCCTGATATGTTGCCAGGTGCAGAAGTTGTTTTGATGATTGTTTGATGTGCGATCTCTGCCGGTGGTTCTAAGCACCCCCTGCTCCACCGTTACCATGACCGCCAGGAATAGTGGAACTGACGGGGACTGGGAGCCGAGGCTTAGTTTTGGCTGTCATTAGGAGGTTTAGCCAATGGTTACCACGCTTGGCCAGTTCGTGTTTTTGTCGCCTTTAACGACATCCCAGGGAGAGGTGGGAGTGGTGCTAATCTACTTAAGTGGACCCGGCACCACACAGGGAAATAATATTATAAATACTAAATAGAAATATAAATTTGTTACATCGTTTTGCTTAAAAAATATTTCGTGTCGTTTATGCACGTGATCGATGTGAACGTGGGCTTTCTTGCACATTATGCGATTTGTACATTTTGCGTGTTGTGTTCATTCTGCGTTTTGTACATTTTGCGTTTTGTACATTTTGCGATTTGTTCATTTTGCGTTTTGTACATTATGCTCCGAAGGGAAATATTTTATTCATATAGGTATCACTGATACACTTTCAATATATCAATTTGAATGAGAAAGATGTTTTATTTAATCGTTAATTAATGTGGTTTCATGTTACATCATAATTATCTAATTACGGAACAAGACAGATATAATATTTGTAAATAAGAATCTCATCATAAATGTGTGCCAAATTCTGTGTAGGAAATCCTAAAATTTTTGTTAAAAGAACATGTAAGTAATTCAGCCCCACATTTGACTTGGCTGCTTTTCATTAGTATTATTTGTGATTACGTAATTTATATATTAAAGTTGCGAAAAATATCGAAAAATGGAAAACCGTTTATGCAAATTTAATGTTCGTATTGTTATTTATTATATACGAGTAGCCGCCCTCGCTTTGCTTCGGTTTATTTATTTTTTACACCTTGGGTTACAGTATTGGAGTTTTATTAAGGATCCCAAATTTTTTTTTGAAAATATAATATAGCCTATGTCACCCAGGGATAGTGTAGCTTCCCAACAGTGAAAGAAATTTTCAAGTCGGTTCGGTAGTTTCGGAGCCTATTCAATGCAAACAATCAAATCTTTCCTCTTTATAAGTATAGATTTTATCTGTTTATTATAATATATCATTTCCAGAATACCTAATCCATAATAAGCAGATATTATTTACTGATGATATAATATTTATACCTAATGATAATATTGATGATATAGGTACATCTTTTCTATAAAACATGAAATCATGTGTGGATATTAACTCCAACGCACTATGTGTTAAAAACCTCGATTTTGTTTCACTTTGTTTTTATTCGAAAATACTATAGTCCATGTCATTACAAACGTCAGAGTAAAACTCCCGATGCGATACAGCTTTTAGTTTTTTTTGTACAGCGTTTCAAAGTTTGCCCATATCCGGGTCTAAAAATTTACAAAATTATTTTTTGCAGAAAAACTAAATTGGATACTATAAAATTGATTATGCCAGTTAATTGTATAGATATAACTATACTACCTTTAAAAAAATTGTCCATTTACTGTGGTTAAATAAAGTAAAAAATGTATTTTTATCATTTTCGGTCTTATTTATTTTTCTCAGGTATAATGCCGTATTAGATGAAGATTTATACATGAATCGATAGCTTATATAAATGACTATTATGTGTATTAAAATCATTTTCTAATTCCGTGTTATTCAAAAGATAAACGACATTTAAATTTTTATTCAGGGTTGGCACTTTCAAATCCGGATAATAATAATATTTGGTATCTGGAGATAAAAAAATATATAATAATAAAATATCGTTTTATCTTTCAAATCTTAATTGATTCTTAAGAGTCCTCAGTCGTTTTGTCATAATTCTAACGAGGCATCCAAAAGACAACGAGATATAGACAACGAGCACACTTTGTAGGTTTAGATCTGTAGGTATAGTGAATTCGTCATCTATATTTATATCGGTGATTCTGTTTTATAATATATATATAATATTATAATATAATATTTATGAATATGTATATAGTTATTATATGATGTATGTATTGTAGTATTTATTCGGGTATAAATACATATAGATATACATATTTTGTGTTGTATTTATTTAGTCTGCGTATTTCTTTATTATTATTATTTTTTTCCCTTTGTCGATTTTCCCCCTTTTTACTTCAAAACTGACGAAGTTGCCATACTAACTTGCACCCCCTTTTAACTCTTTGGGGATAATTTTCCAAAAAAACGCATTGCTGTTAAATTTTGTTTCTAATCATGAGCTAATATATGAATCTTCATGTTTATAATTGTAAAACTGACGAAGTTGGGTTATATGAAAGTGACTTCAAACCCCTATTTAAACCCCTTAGGGGATGAATTTCCAAAAGTCTGATAGCCTATAGCCTTCCTCGATAAATGGACTATCAAACAAAAATAATTTTTCAATTCGAACCTTTAGTTCCTGAGATTAGCGCGTTCAACCAAACAAACTCTTCAGCTATATAATATTAGTATAGATATTGTATTTCTACAAATAGATTTATGTATGAAAAACGTTATTAAAATAAAAGGTTGTGTGAATGAACATTAAAAAACTTATACCGGATGAAATTAAAATTATCTTGATGTGACAACCCTAACCACAAAAAATCCGGATATAACTTTAATTAATTATTACTTTTGAATAACACGGAATTATAATATGATTTTAATACACATAATAGTCATTTATATAATCTATCGATTCATGTATAAATCTTCATCTAATACGGCATTACACCTGAGAAAAATAAATAAGACCGAAAATGATAAAAATACAATTTTTACTTTATTTAACCACAGTAAATGGACAAGTTTTTTAAAGGTAGTACAGTTATATCTATACAATTAACTGGCATAATCAATTTTATAGTATCCAATTTAGTTTTTCTGCAAAAAATAATTTTGTAAATTTTTAGACCCGGATATGGGCAAACTTTGAAACGCTGTACAAAAAAAACTAAAAGCTGTATCGCATCGGGAGTTTTACTCTGACGTTTGTAATGACATGGACTATAGTATTTTCGAATAAAAACAAAGTGAAACAAAATCGAGGTTTATAACACATAGTGCAACGGTGTATTCATTTATTAAATTTTTAATGCCTGTAAGCTTCATGCCATCGAATACATTGTTCGACATATAAAATAAATATCTTCACTACAGAAAGAAACAAATATTCGGTACCTGACGACTTTATTTTACGTTATTTGTATATACAAAAATATATAAAACTGCTTGTCCGGCCTCTTGATTTTGGCATTCCAAGGTAAAAACTTACGCCTTGACAACAGACAACCGACAGTCCTGGGAAAGATCGAAACAACGATAAACTTAAGGTGGTACGTGCCTTTGCGGGAATCGACTAAATTTTACGTAATTCCCTACTAATATTATTTAATATAAAAGAGTGTATGTTTGCAGGTTTATTACAAAATCACGGAAAATCAGCTCATCGAATTAGCATACTTTTTGTTCCGGAAAATGACATCGCTTAGCGATTATTATCAATGAACTAATATACAATTGTTATCCATTTGTGTAAATGATATACTATTCTATTGCAGCAATTTTTCATTTTAAAATGCAAGCGTTTATGCGCGTGAAAGTATTCCCATAAAAGCCAATTTTTTTTTTTTATATTTTTCACTCATCTCCGGACCCCAACAAGAAATCCACGACGACGAAATCGTGGGCAGAAGCGAGTTTCAAATAATGTTAACAAATTCTGATACCACAAACAAAGGGCGCGATATACTCATCGATTTATCATCGCGATAATCGTATTGATATTAAAGTGCCTCTGGAGAATCCTTTAAACAGTTTGTTAGCGATAAGGAAACTCGGAAACTTTAAAATAAATAAATAAATAACGATACACACTCTTAGCCCACACTAGGATTCCCTGTGTCGTAGGTGCCATGGACAACACACCCAGACCGAGAACAGAAATACAAACTCATCATTCAAATGTCCGCTTCGCTGGGAATCGAACCCAGGTCCCTTGGCGCGGCGGTCCGGCATGGTTACCATTGCGGCACACGGGTCGTCAAAATGTATAGACATCATGTAATGGCTTCTACCCAATAATGGCCTACTACTGAAGACGGGTCTGTCCTCTTTCGGATGCCTAGAGCATACTCCACCACGCTGCTCCAGTGCGGATGGGTGACTGCTAGTAGCACTAAGTCACCCATCCAACTACCGACCGACCTAGTATGCTGTTGCTTAACTTTATCGATCACTTAGGATCGACACAAACCGCCGGATTACGAACCTATTTCCATATTTGTAAGTCACAATCGTATTCTAATTTTAATAATAAGTTTTTAATTTTGCCGTATTAAAGGGATTATTTTTAGTACCTATGTAATTACTTAACCTTAATTATAAATAATTAACATTACATAATTGTATCATTCTACCTCGTTTTGCAAATAGTCACTTTTCCACGGGGAGGAAAGTAGCGAGATTGTCCATTATAACTTTGTATTCGCAACTAATTGAACGTAGTCGGTGCTTGCGGACGCAATGAATAAATAAATTTTGTATTAGACTCGCTGTATTTTCATTAATATTTTGTTACATTTAACAAGAGTTACCGCATAAAATATAATTGCCAAGTTGTAATTCATCTTTACCATGTATTTGTATGAAGCATGTACGCATGTACCAATTTGTATAAACTACAGAAAGGGAATTAATCAAATATATTACGACTTGATCTTTTGCAGATTTTTTTATTTAGCCTACAGTTTTCTTTGACCTTATAAATAAATTCATAACATTTAATACTTTGTAGAAAGTAAGAAACGAAGTACCTACCTTACGCATTAATAATTATTTTAAGTCGTCATTCCTAACGATAAAAATAATATCTAATCATGTGGCCATATTGATGGCACATTAATTGCCGTTTGTTTGGAAATAGTCGTTATTTTCTCGTTTATTAATTACGTTGCGACGGTTTCTTGTAACGGAAATTTTATCTGCAACCAAACGGATATAACGTGTTTTCCAAGAAAATTTGTATTCGTGGACAATCTGCTCAGAGTGGTCTTTTTAAATTATTGATTTTAGAAAAGGATTAGCCTAATATATGTCTGATATATGAAAGTGCTAAATAAAATAATTAATCATTGGAAATTATGGTAAAAGTATTGAGTGTATTATAGATATTTAAAAATTGGCCATTCATAATGACAATTATATCACAAAGAAGCAAGTCATGAATTTTTTTTCACTTAAATGGGATACTTTCCTCGACAATCTTAAAAATAATTTTCGTTACTAAATATTATAACATGAAACTAAAAATATAATTCTGGATGGATGGTGCATGGATCAATCGAAACGTATAAATAGCCCCCTGTAAATCGTGACGTCCCTTTCTAAAGTGCACTATTGAATACTGTCCTTCATTTTTACTACATCCTATAACTTTATTGTAAAAGAACGTTTTATTAACAACAATAAACTAATTAAATTCATATCACATTGCGTTATGCAACCAATAACAGATTTCCTACCGTTTTCCTACAGTATAAATTGCGGATCGTGCACATTCAATCAAGTGTTATAATGCACGAGGAAGCGGTGTAGTGGTATAACTGTTTAGATTATATTATTGTCAATGCATAGGGAGGATATAATGTCATTTAATATTATAATGTAGGGTTTGTATTATAACTAGCTAAGTTTACAGTGGCATGTCATTTATACTTCCCGTATGTAATACCCATGATGGCAGATTTTGAAATACCGTTTAAGTATATTGTTGGGAAATATAATTACAACGTATAAGATATTTCCGCAAAAAATAAAGTTTAGTGTAAAATAAATACACTTCAATTTAGAAGTTTAAAGTTCGCACCAAAACACTTCAAAGTGTCATGGCTTTGCTTGTGACGTCACGACGCCTCAGTAAAGTTATAGACAAGATCTCATTTTTAGTATTGTCATTTGTTCGTTTACTGAGGCGTGATATAATTCGCGCTGATTGAGACTGATTGGCGTTCAAAATATTATCACGGTAAAGATATAAACAGTAGTCGCTCTTCATACAAACGGCCGAAAAGCGCGTTATACCTACCCACATCCGAATACGCGTGCGATACGTGGGCAACAGCGGCCGCTGCGTGGCGATTGCCGACAGGCGAACGAGCGGAGCTTGTACCACGGTCCGGTCGGTACAAATAACAATTTTTTTAGTTTTTCTACTCTGGTTGAGCTGTATGGTCGTGTGCGGCTGCGGATTTAGAAAAATTTAAGATGGCAGTAGAAAAGGGCAACAGAAATAGTAGACATTATTGTGCTGTTTTTGGGTGCTTTAATTCGACATTAAGTCACCCAGGAATATCATTGTTTACGTTACCTGGAGACTCCGAAAGGTATAGTATAGACGAATATAATATGAATGACGTGATAAAGAATATAATGATGAATCTATGAATCTCGTCTGGAAATAATTGTACCTAATATTGTAATTTGTAATAATTGTAATTTGAATATTTGCGTCTAATTTGTCATTAAAACGTTATTGCTACTTGCTACTGTAACTTTGATTTCAATGTTATAAATTAATTTAGCAATAGGTATAAAGTTTATAGAATCGGACAGTTGTACCTTTTTTATTTACCTTAACCTGCAAGAAGAACTTACCATACCCTAAGAGTCTCTGTCTCTAATACAATACTGAAGGCTTACGAACCTTCACAGTACTAATAAAAACACAACATAGATTTTTATGGAACACTTCCTTTTTATTCACAATGAATTGCATTTATTAAAATAGAAAATATAACATTTATAAATACAAAACTACAAAGAAACTCAAGTCGTTTTATAAAATTAAAATACTGTCGGCGGACAGCCCTAGCGCGCGGCGACGCGTAGGCAAGTTTTTCGAGAATCGGGCCGAGTCACGTTACTGTTTATATATGTGTACTGTGATATTATCATGTCGGTTTGTCGTATTTTGCAGTTTTATTTTATCAAAAATATTGTTAATCTGGCTCATAATAATACGATAAATTCGTGTTTTGTAATCCATTAATACTAAAATTATGTATTTATTTAATGAAACCCATTAAATAAATACATAATTTTAGTGATTTTTACTTACTGTCATATCATGCCTATTGTAATCACATAATTTTTATAGATGCTTGTGACTCTTTTACACAAAAACTGAACGGTTTTACTTGAAATTTTCCAATTTTCTAATCAGAAGTTAAAACGACACTTCACTATACTGAAAAGAAATACAGAAAAGAAATCCTTCGTTCTGGTCGAATGTATTAAAACTTATTAATACACTGTAATTTAAGTTATTGAAATAAATGTTGTCTATAGGTGGCATAACCGGTAGTGGGTGTACTTAAGAGGATGTATGTACATAGGTATAAGTTACACCCCCAAATTTTTCCGCGTCTGCATTTTTTAACCAAGAGGTTTACGAGTTGCAAAAAGCACTTATGTCATTGTTATGCCACGCAACGGTAAAACCTGACGTTTCATTTCCATTTGTACCTGTTCATGTTACTTTTCGTCGCAAGGGGGAAAATTACTTTGAATGAAATAATCGTTGGATAAGATTTAGGTTTTGCTATAAAATTAGTTGGTACAACTTCGTTGCGGGCCAAGATAGACTACAAAATGTAATGGCTTCACATTACTTTAAATAGGCATCAGACACATAACTTTATAGTAGTACTCTGTAAGAGACCTGATTTGTGATGGAATCATCATGAGGAAACTTGAATAAAAACACGTCATTTCAGCGGTTTGTTATCAAACGCTTAAGTAGTATTCCAACCTGTACTTGGTTTGTGTGGGTGACTTATGTCTTAGTACCTTATTCCAAAAAGACTCCTGTTCCCAACAGTCGAACACATCTGTCGGTTAGTATTTATGATAACGATGAAATGGTCTCAACATATCAAATCTGTTTTTGTTTGACAACAAACATATCCCTATAAAACGGTCACTCTCATTGTAAATCAAATAAAGCGCAGGTAGATTTGTCCGTAAATCTGTCAGTGTGAATTATGACAACATTAATTTTTTTTTTTCGTGTTTTATACCTGAATCGAAATCAACAGTTGGAATCCTGTTTGACCTTCAGCGTGAATTGTGTTTTTTACTTGCTACCTGGTTTTATATAAAAAATAAATTCAAAATGTTTCGTTTAACGTTTTATATACTAAAATTCAAAATTTATGTTAGAGATGATACTCCCAAAACACAAATATTGGATAATGTCTATGATTATTAGATTTCTTATAAAATGAAATCAAATAACGGGTAAGCAATAGATCCGATTGTTAATGATCACCGTGTTTTGTTTTCGTTTCTCTTTTTAATAATGATATCATAAACACTGAACATGAGAATAACTGTAACACAGTTATGGACAAATTGACATGAATAGAAAATAATAAAATGAAGAAACTGGTCATGACCAAGTCGAATGCGAAATGGGGTAGAGTTGACTGGAATACAATTATTATTGTTTTTGAAATACTGTTTTTGAAAACGGTTTTCCTGTGAGAAATGTGTTAGGATTAATTTAAATCTTATTTGTGAGTTTTTTATTTAGAACTAAATTGTTTCTCTAAGACTTCATCTTCCTATAAATATCATACAATTCGATCATACCTTAACGGCCGCGTACAAAATCTGCATCCAACATTGTAATGACATCCATATCAAGTTGATAATAGGGTTTAATAAATTTCGTTGCGTCTGTCACGGCAAGAGGCTCTCAATTCGTGGCCATGTACGGTGGGATGTTCTGCACGATTCCATTATACGATATGGCCCGTGTTGAAGCGTGTGGCTGACAAACAGCGGTTCCTTTGTACAATCAGCAATATTATACGCCTTTGATAACCGTACACACTTTTTGTAGCGATCGTGCGATCGCTCTAACAAATGTTTTGGTTCGGTATGCGCGAGTGGGGGTCGGGACTGAATGAACTACCGCCAGCTTTTGATATGTGATTAGAAAAATTTGGTGGTTATGATTTTCTGCTATCTACAGGTAGAAAGAATCTCTGTATATTTTTTTATATATTTGTAAGAAAGATTTTTTTTTAATAAATGAAATGGTTTTTATGAGTTTAAATACCTATGAATACATAAATAAATGTTTCTTAATTATTCGTTCGTGTCTTGTGGACATTTAAGTGTGAAAAATAACTTGCAATTTAAATAATGTAGGTCACTGGAGTTACTTTGCTATTTTTATCTCAGAAATATAATAGGTATACACTTCTAAGAATACAGAATAGTAAATACTTTTGTATTATTATCTTTTTTTGTAATATTTTTTTAAAAGATGTGCTGAGGAGTTTCTTTAGGCTTTTCTTCTCCTCCACGACAAAGCACCTTCCGAAAAGCCAAAAAATGACGTGCATAAGTGTATCAGTGATACCTATATGAATAAAATATTTTGACTTTGACTTTGACTTTAAGTATCAATAAATACCTACAAGTGTATCATTTTACTAAATTTTTCATTTCCAACTTTAAATTATGTGAATAGGTTTTATTTATATAAAAACTGGATTTATTATGTTGAAGATATTCTTAGCCTAGATTATTCTTAAAAATGTTTATGAAAGCAATGTTAGCATTTTATGATGAAAACCGCAAGGAACATAAACTATCGAATTAATTAAAAACTAGTTTTGAATTGGCTTTTGAATTGTTTAATTTTAAATCGTCGTCGCGTATTTTGCCATTAATTAATTGATCGTAAATTATGTAGCGACTGCGGAGTTACGGAGTCTGTTACTTTCTGGTTCGCGGTACATATTTGCGGTTTAATATCGCATACCGATGGTGTACAAGGATATTATCATTCGGTTGCTAAAGGTCACTCGGTTTGAGGAGAGACCGGTCAGCCTTGAGGGAAATAATTCACTTTCGTGCTCGACTATACGACTCGGCGCAGGCCCTTCATGTGACCTCATTTCTCAATACTGTTTGCATTGTTCTTAAAATTTGCTGAACGCCGATTACAATGTGGTCGGTGGTAACTTTTTCTGTACAATTACAAGAAGTGCCGTCGACACAAAAGGCAAACAGTAGCAGGTACATATATGCAGGTAAGCAGCGCCAACGGCGTTTTTAAGTTGAAAAGTAAATGTCACTTAGTTTAACAATTATGTGTAGTTTATCGCGAGGTGGTTATTACACACTTGTATTGTCTTGTTGGTAATATTTTTTGTTTACGACGAGCTTACTGTACTTGCATAATGGTGAAGTTATTTATTACCTATAATCCTTTAATTTAAATGTAAATCATTGTTTTGAGTGCAGTCAAAGAATCCGATAAGGAAATAAGGCCTGGTAATCTGTGATGCTACAACTTAACACAGATTGTGAGCCGTGCAGAAGCCTTTTACCAACATAAATAGCATAATAAAAGTTTGATAGTTAATTAATATTATTGACTTTCTATACTTGACTAACCGAGGGTTTACCGTAATATTCTCAAAGATGTATGAAGTCTGTACATCCGGATCGGGCAAGAAGTAGAGGATTTATTGTCTTCACCTCTCACGTTTATATTTTATTATATTGCGACACCCGTGCCCAGATGTGGAACAGTGACTTCTTCAAATGTCTGTGATTATGTGACATGATGTGACACTTGCATAAATCTCAATGTCAACGTGTGATACCCGCTACGTAGCTGTATTATTTGGCTAAAACTAGTCGGATTAATAGAAGTTATTTACACTTCCGCGTCAAAACGTGTCTCGGAGAGAACGAGTAACACGTGTTTCACATCTGTCGCTGCTGGCTGGTGCTATAAAAGTATTTTTCCTTTGTTCCGCGTACATTGGTCGTATAGTGAAAAATTATGGATTTTTATAAAATGTATGGATGATTTATTCGACCCCATTCGTCTCTTTGTTGTGTTCGTATTGAGAACGGATGCGATTTCGAATCTTTGACCCAATTTTTACTTGAGTATTAAGGTCTTTATGCTATTTATCTCACATACCTACATAGATAAGTTAATATACTGCGAGATATATAATATATTTAATGATTTTGTTTATGGTTGTTAAGTTTTATAATAGGTGAACGCAGACAAACCTTCCTGGTGGTTAATAGGCATGATGACAGATTTTGAAATACTGTTCTATGTTATTGCATTGTTATAGTATGTTTTATCTTTATCGTTTTTCATTATAGTGAAAGAAACATAACACTTTATAAGCCTTCTATAACTCTGCTTACTTTCATGAATAAGGTACATAATATAAAATAATTCAGGCAAAGTGTATTGAAGTTAAGTAAATAATAGTTTGCATATGCGTCGGGGCCAGTTTCAATTTGTTTTCACTCACGCCTGCCATCCTTCTATTTAGATATTGCTTTAAGAGACGTGTCCCTCCATCGCAAACCCAGGTGCTCTCACGTACCAGAGATCGTTTGACTTTAATGTCGCTGCAGCCATTCGATCGACTTTAAATCTAAATCTTTCCCATTTTCCTGGTAATGGAAAACGCTGGTACGTTACAGTTTTATTGGTAACCCTGGATTTGATTGCATCGTAATGTGTTTCGAGAAATACTATAAGCTTCGTGCCGCCGGTTTTGTTGAATGAGTGCATATGATTGGAGTGCCTTTTCTAGAAAACATATTCAATCCTGATTGTTTATAAAAACTAAGGGGAATAAACAGTTTGATGGAGTTCGTTGTATGTATGTACATGCGTGACGTTATCGCTACTGTGCTCTGTACTCTCAACCATCATTATCTATAATTTAATTATTATATATTATACGTCACTATATTATGATCGTTTATAATGTTGAACAATATGTATGTTGAATTGTTTTATGTTTTTTTCTCTTTTGGGTACATATTAGGTACATTACATGTAATTGTCTTGTCGTCCGATGAAGAAACAGCCGTTGACGTAAATTACATTATTTCCCCAGAGTATCAGACACACATGTTGTTATGACAGTGTAGATTCATTTGTATAATAATAATCTCGGTACACAATGTGATCCAAGTGGTTTTTTTACCCAAAAGTGCTTGAGATTGAGAGACTTACAATATTTCTTAGAAGGATCATATTTGGTTTATTTAATGAACTCACACTCATACAGACTAAACAAATGTGTTGATCACTATTAGTATTTTTTTAGGTTCCGTAACCTGCGGGTTGAACCATTTTATTGAGTTATGTCACTTATTGGTCCAGTTAGTAGGTTGGTATTAGCTGAATAATTTTAAGGCTGATTGTTTCCCTAGAATTTCTACATTTATCTGCCCGATTTTAGATGATCTTATGTTACGTGTACCTACCATCTATATTTTCTACAGCTAAAGCTTTTTTAAAGATTTAAGAGAAGTTTATTTTGCCGTTTCTTCTCTTTTATGATAAAGTGCACTGCGCTAATATTATGTATCACTCATTTCATGTTCTTCCAATAGTTATGACCGTACAAGTACATTTTAGCGAAAAGTATAAATACTCTACGGAATCATTTAGTGTTACGTTCTAGGTGCTCTTGACCCGGTTTTTTGCTACACTTTTTATACCAACGCGAGCTGAATTATTACCGATCATTTGGTGAGCTTTGAATGATGTCATTCGCGATGTGATTACGAGTGCAACTGCTAATTGTCGTGTCGTAACAGACGTCCGGCGGTAAAGTAACAGTCATTGTTTTTTAATTCCTATGATTAAAATTGATTTAAGAAAACAATAATTTAAGTTGTTAATATCATGTAATCGTTTGGTAATTATGTCTTATATAACCTTCAGTACCGGTTTATATATTTTTTATTTATGTTGCCACACTGTTATGTGGATGTGAATTACGAATGTTGGATGGGAAATGTCATTTTTTTCACCTCAGAATGCTGAATGAGTTTTTTTTTTGTAAGTATAGTGTCTTAAAATTTGTAAACTTCACTATAAACATTTCAAAACATTCAATGCTCAGATATGCTGATTAGTCGTTTCTTCACGCCTTTTTCCTTCAGTGAAACAAGTGATAAATCAAAATCCTGAAATATTAATTAATTATATTATACATTATTGAATTAATTCTACACTCGACTAATTTCAAGAACATGTGGAAAGAAATGATTATAAATATTGGATATGATAATAAGAACTCCTTTATTAGGCATAAACCGGGAAAACACTGGTAATGACAGACTGGTCAGTCATAATTAAGAAAGGAGTCTTTTTTGTTGTTGTATCGTCTAAATTGTGCGTTTTATCTGTTTGAAGTACCTATTTTATAATTATGTATGTCTCCATTCTACGGGCTACAGACTGGTTTGCTAGGTCCACGTTGTTAAAAATATTATGTAAATTATCATCGTCCATATTCATATGACATACATATCGTAATGTTGCAACTAAATAAATACTTAATACCACCTTGATTTAGCTGTCCTTGAAAAATATACCTATTATTATGGTAATTATCGTAATTTGCTAAATTTATGGTTAAATTTACTAAATGCGACGAAATATGAACAAATAACGTGAGAAACAGTTTCCTATGGTCATACAAAAGATAAGACGAAATGGAATTTTAAATTAATTTATATTTCAAAGTAAGTACCTAGGTACATAAAATTATGTTTTAATAATTATAATTTAACTTGTAGACTTTTAATTTAAATACGCGTCGTCAACAGTTAAGTAAGTAGAGACCTTTATTATACTACGCGTATTGAACAGTAAACCTCAATGTTAGTGTTTGTAGAACTTCAATTTTCATTTGCATCAACTTCATTAAAGCAATAAAAACCTATTCCTAATCATTAAAGACCATCGTTTACACATTCCTTAGATTGTACTGTCGGGGAAACACGGCAACTCTGTACAAATATATCCTGCCTTTAATGTAATTTATTGTTTAACAAAGATTGATATATCGATAGCGTACGTGCTCTGATTAATTCCGCTTTCAACCTCATTCTGATAGGTATCTCCCTGTGTGTCGTGTCTTCACATCCTATTTGTGTACCTAGAACATAATCAAATGTACGCGTCGGAATGTCGGACCGACGCGACGTCCCTTCTCTAGCTCGGTATCCTTGGCCGCGTAGGACCTGCCCTACGCTGATTTGCATAACCTAAAAACGCTGCAGCTACGCGGTTTAAAGCGCAACAAACACTATGCGCTTTAATAGTTTCAAAAACTTTATTATGTATGTCATAATCGACGGTATCGTTAGCTTGGTATGAAACGAATAAATAGAACGAAGTTTTTGATGTTGTTTCCTTATACCCGCGTAGTTAATTAGAATGCCGAAAGAGTTCGTTTAGTACAGCCCCATTATGATGAGAGAGCAAAAAGACGGGAAGGAAAGAAAGATCGTTTCACGTGGTCTTTTCCTTTCCTGAAATTATGATGGATTTCTAGCTAATAAAACCCTCTCCAAAGCTGCTATAAGTTGATCGGACTGTGACATCAAGTATCGCTATTGATATTCAGTTTCGACCACCCGACTTGTCTCACCTTACTTTGTCATGAGTAAGTACTGGTAACTGTAGTAGTATCATAGTGTTGGGTATTTGGACAGGATGTTATCAGTGAGTGCTAAACATCACGTACCTTGCTAATACCACCTACCATCGTACATAACGTACATCTCAATCGCAATGTCTGATGGAGAGAAAATTACATATTAACTGACACAATATTTAAAATGCTAGTAGAACACACGGTAAATGTACTTACACATTAACATTTTATGTACAGAAAATAACGCTCTAAAGATATTTTTGTTCTGAATTTATTCACTCTCAAATCTTTTCAGGTTTTCGTTATGTCATGTATAAAAGCTACATCTATTCATTCTATTTCATTTATGCCTTTTCGAAATACTGTGCAGAGTTGAAGAGGATACCAACCAATGCTCTTTTAGAATATTCTGAAAGAATATCTCAAAGCGAGTTTAACTCGCACTTGTCAAGCTTTAAATTAAATAAATCATCATAAGTCTACCTTTCAACTAATTAAATGTAAATTCATTAGATAGGTACCTACCCAATGAGAGAGAAGTCATTACTTTGAGTTATGGAGAGATCAATTTGATGAAAACAAATACTGCTTTGCATTTCTATACTCCAAATGAACAATGAATTCGGTTGAACCGTGTAATAGCAGTATTAACGCGCCAGTTGGCAGTGAAATTGGCGTAGGCGCGTACGGACGCTCTCAAAGGGTCCACCATCCGTATCCAGCGGAGCGCGGTTCCGTCGACACGCTCTACCCTTGCGCCCGGCTGTCTGCTCTCTGTTTACACTTTATGCTTATGCGGCTATGAAAGTACTGAAATGAATGAACTCATTGCTAGTGAGGAGCTGGCGATGATAATAATATGCTCATTTGAGCATACTTTGATTTCAAAGTCCTCAATGCTCCTTCAATGCTCCTCAATGTCCTCAATTTTTCTTAGTTGCATGCTCGGTTAGTTGTACGCTATAGCAAAACTTAAATAGACAACAGAAGTATAGACCATAAAAACGCTTGTATGCTTGTATGGAGTTATTCTTCTGTGCGTATATGTTTTCTATTATACTTAGTACCATACTTTTAATGTTACCTTTTAGATTTCATGTATTTTGAAAATGATGAGTAAAGTGTAGTAAGTGTTAAATGTTCGATTAATTTAAACTGTTTTTTGTATATAATCAGACTTTTAATTTTGCAATGGAACT
The DNA here is from genome assembly GCA_963932265.1 of Thymelicus lineola. Lineage (NCBI taxonomy): Eukaryota > Metazoa > Arthropoda > Insecta > Lepidoptera > Hesperiidae > Thymelicus > Thymelicus lineola. The sequence continues at coordinate 3,740,569 of OZ010689.1, read as the reverse complement.
ATATAATTAAAGTACTTTTTAGTTATTTTTCATCCTTTAATACACTCATTTTAAGTAACTTTACGCCAGTCATCTCGTCATACGCCACCATCGTGTTTATCTCGTCAATTTGCGCCCGCGAATTAAACTCGTTGTATGCTCGTGTGTCGGGCAAATTGCACAATGGCATGCTCACTTTGCCACCTACCTTTAACAGCTTGTCCAATTAAGTTATTCGCTTCCCATTCCCCCTTTTAATCTTCGCACGAACGTGATTGGAGATACAAAGGGCGAATGTGATCCGTAATTTGGAAATTGCAGAAATTAAAGGCTCTTTCTGGTTTAAAATTGCGTTACGCGTGATAACAGCTGTAGATTAAATAATGTCCATTTAATTATTGTTTGTTTTCACTTCTTAATTACTGTAACATCATATTGTTAGTCTCGTTATTTCGATCTAGTAAAACGTTAACTTTTCTTAGTAAGAGTTCATTAAAACTTAATAAAATGATAGAATGACACCATTTATTTCACTAGACAGGTTCCCAAATTAGAATGTTCCCAGCATGCCGTACGTAACTAATTTAATTCAAATGCTTATTCGAAACAAGTTACATAATTTTCTCTAATGATATCTATTATTCATCACGATGATTTCTTTCAACGCGGCGCACTTTACCATTAAGCAGGTATGTACCTACTTTTGTTTCGGTGTTTGGATACCGGTTCATTCAAATATTTTAGAAAACTTTTAAAGAACACAGTTAGCCATTTAACCGTTGGCTTTCATAAAAGCTTTATTTCTATTGCCCATTCTTTCAGCTGATTCATGATCTTGATAGTGTTTTAAATTGTTTCGGACGAAATATTGGTTTCTTATCTGGTGACTGGTTACAAAAATAAAGTGTTTTCTAAATGCGATAGCGTTAATCATAAACATTGTGCCCATTACTTTTGTGTCGGGGAAGTTTTAAAAGGTTATCGTAAAAACGTCCGAGTGTGGCACAAAGCCAAACGACCACTCGGTTGACTTAATTGATACTTTATTAGAAGACAAAACCAACCACGCGTCGTTTGGGTGTTTTTGATTAAGAAATAAACATGTTGTGCGTATCGCTGTAATTAACTGTACTTTTGTCTTCATTATGATATTCCCAAGATTTAATCCTTATAGAAAAATTACGGACAATAATGAAGATTGGAGCAATGAAAGACCTAATTAATAACAATTTATCATTTTATATTTCAAAGGTTTTCATAAAGTTAGACCTTTTCATAAAGTTTCTTGTTTATCTGTGCGTTTGTTCCGGCTAATATCAAAAATGGCTAAGTCGATTTGGATACGGTTTTAACTGATGTATTTTAGTAAAATGGGGTTAAAATTTAGTACATATTTGTTTTATTTCAATAGATACCGGTAATCGGTTTAAGAATACCGTCCATTTTTTTCGATTGGTCCTGTCTGTGATAAGTGAAGTGAGTCAGTATAAAAATAAATGTGTAAACTAAAAACACGCTAGACTTTAGTACATGTATATTTTTTTAATATGTAGGTATATTTAAGTTTCGATTTCGGCCGAAACTGGAACTAAGGCCGAAAGTTCGGTTTCGGTTTCGGCTGAAAAACCTAACTCTATAATAGTTATTTGTGAAATGTGTTTTTACGATACGATTCTATAATTTAGTTAAAACATTCTTAATTTTATCGCTCAGGATATTTTTTGCCGATGTCGGTGTACATGTGGCATACATAAAATATATTTGTGTATCTTTTACATTTTTTGTAGGGAACTTCAAATTAATTGTCCGTCCGCGTGGGTTTAATATTTTGGTGACTTTTACAAGGTCAGGTATAAATACATTTCGTACATCTGGCAACGGGTATATTAATGCAACATTTGACACTTCTTATATTTTTATATCACACGAATGTTTTAATTTAGACAAAAACAGAGAGATCTTTAGATACGTTTATGTACTAGGGTTCAACTTTTAATTAATTTTAGTCTGGCTAGGAATTTATAGCCAACGCACACGTGATGTATGTTTTAATATATTTACCAAATTGGATATAAAATACTTTTCATGCTTTAAGCTGATGGGTGAAGGTCGCTTCTAGTTCGGATCTTAGACCATATGTATAGATAAAGTTCAGCCTTATTCTACTGTTCTGTTTGTATTTGATTAAAGTTTTCATTGACGCGTTGGTGTGTAAAATTTTCCCACACATTAATAAATAACTTCATGGGTAGAACCTTCTGTAATATCTGATAATCCTTTTTATTCAAGTGTTACGAAGAAGCTGACGTGACGATTATGAGACGTTAATCAATATTCTAATACATATATGATTAGGCTCAATTGAAATGCCTCTGTATTCTATTGATATGATACATTAAAGTTCTCCGAATAGAAATGGCGATAGAATCGTGTCCTGTCTGATCGAGGTAATAACTATACCTGTATTGTATTTTTCTCTCACATCTTTCGGTCGTAGCCGCTGAGAATATCCAATAAATAATTTAGTGTTTTTCATCTGCTAGCCGAGTAAGATGCGTATTTTTATTTCTTCTTAGTCCCCCGTCTACAGGTCTTGTTACTTAGAGCAAATTACAATTCACAGAACCTTTTTATTAGCTATCCAATTGCTCTAAACCATCACGTAGGTACCTGCATAGACTTATCTAAAAATAAGCAACATCTAAGAGATTCCCAACTCTCAATGAATAACAAAACACTTCTACAGACTACAGCTTTTTAGGCGAGATTTTCACTTAACTCTTTATAGGAAAGATGACGATCGTCTTTGAATTATTTTCACGACAAAGTGAAAGATAAAACTTCGTCAATTTTATGTGCCTTCATCACTGCGAGGTCTTAATAGATCTCCACCAAGGACGAATGTCTATCTGCCCACTTTATGTTCACGCTAACAACATTATAATTGACGATATTTGAACTGAGTATAATAATAATTCCCTTTTGTAAACTTGAGAACGTATTGTTGTTTCTTTAATGTTAAAGTAATATGTAGTTCTCACACAAGACCACACAGGAAGTAAATGTGATACCTGTGTATGATGAATTACAGATTATAGTTTACTAGCGTCTTACTTACACACGAGAAGGTTTGGAGCATTGGAGTCCGCATCACTACGCAATATTACTGTTGAATAATAATACGATGTGACAAGCAATGACATGGATGAATATTGGCTTTCTTATGTAAGATCTAGGTTGCTATGCTCCTGATATTTCTAATTTGTTGACTTTTATTATTATTATATCGCGATGAAACACATGAAATTCACATCCAACAGTTCTCTATAATGTTGTCCAAAGTAGAAAGATCGAAGATCTTAGCCAACGCGATCTATGCTAGGATTTTACCTTTATTATTCGGTTTAAAAGAGTCTTTATTTCCCATAAGAAGTGTATATTTGTTTTATATTATTATGAAAAGCTAGGTCCTTTTGTAAACATTGTTTTTGGTGTTATAAAACGTAAATTAAAAAGCACTTTTATTAATTCTGAGACGATAAGTACATTAGCCACACAATAATCAGTTTCGTTGATGAAGCTTTATCATAACCTCTTCCTGTCAAATGTTTTAGGATATCGCGATCCAATTAGAATATTATGATCACAAAATATGATAGATACAGCACTATTACCTACGTATCATAGAAGCGGATAAGGTTTTGTAACATGAGAGCATGTTATCCCTATAGCAGCGACATGTTACGTCGGCAGGAGCGCTGATTATATCAAGCGATTGTTCGCTTTCTACCAGACGCTGCCTGCCGTTTACTTTGTGCCAGTGCACCTACCTACAACCTTCTCTCAATCGGCTTTATCTTGTTAATTGGAGAGTAGCAATGTCGTCGCCTGCTCTACTTGTGCTTATTGTTCGAGACTTGCCACTTTCTAAAGTTATCTAAACCTGGTATCTGCGCTTAATATGAACCCTTCGACCATTATTAATTATTAAACTCTTCAGTGCATGCCGCCAACCCGCCACGCTACCGCATGAATAGGTTCGCGTCTACTCTGCGTCTTGTTAGTTCTCGGCTATACGGCAATACGTATAGAAAAACGACTGAATTGCCTTTATATATTTTGTAGGAGATATATTAACATCTCCATAATCGTTAGTCTCACGTTGAGTATTTCGCATGTAATTGTAAAATGTTTTGCGAAAGTCTTGCATTTATCCTGACTATTTAAAGAGGTAACAATTGGCTATATCTCCTTACGGAAGAAATTAACCCACTTCGCCGTTTGAGTATATTATCACGCCGATTTTATCATCACTTGTTTGTGATTCTCCCTCGGCAGCTCTTCGCTTTCGTATGCGTGCATTTATAGCTTGTAAAATGGAACCAAACGCAGCTAAAAGGCTATTTAATGGTCATTTTATTGTCCATGGTTATTTATTTATGTTTGTGTTAATGTTCTTAGAGTTTCGTCTACTGTATGGATTTTACCATTGCCTACGAAAAATAAATATTCTATCTCTTTGTTATCCTCCGGTTTATCTTCGCTTTATTTCACAATACTTTATTACTAGGAAGATGCATGCAGAGATGGTGTTTGGCTACTACAGGTTTATTCTTCCCTGTTTCGTGTGCGTAGGAAGATTTATATAGCCGATCGTGGGCGTATGAATCATACGAAAATGGCTCGCGTGTGTGTGCCTAGGTCTCATATATCAAATTAACACCGCTCAATTCCACATAGGTAATTATTTATTATTGGCCTTAATTTGAGTTTTCATTCAATTATCGCATTTAATTGCACATATAGGTAGCGACCGCACTGCTAGTGTTCCTTCACGAAATATCTTTCGTATAATTACAATCTCGACGGAGCTCTAATTCGTGAGTCACGGCCCAGTAAAATTGCAAGAGGCTCTTGATAGCACCGCCTCATTCAATTACAATTAAGGCTTCCAAAAATACGGATTTTCCAATTACGTATTTAGATACGCATTTCGCTGCTCTAAATACGTAATTACGTAATTACGTAACTGATTTGTTTTTTTAGGGCGCAATTTTTTTGCGTATAAAATACATTGTATTTTAGGAAGGAATAGAAATAAAAAATCAAACATCTTCAAATGTTCACATTTACCTATTATATTAACAAGAAACTACAGAAGATAATAATTTTAAAATTAAACTCCAGATCTAAAATCAATTAAGTACGAATAGGCTCAAAGTTTTATTTATTTAATTTTTGTTCTTGATAATATGATGCCATCAAAAACATAACTTGTAAAAAAAATCAAGTCTCGCAACTCAGTTCTTCTACCGTAAAAATTTGTGAGATCCATGTATGATGGCCAAGTCAGTCTATTTATTTAGAACATAAAATATTTTTAATATTGATATGGTCACTGTAAGATGTTGTTAGGTTAGCTAATTACGTAATAACTTAAGACAGAAGGACCCTTATGTAGGGATTGAATAAATTAACCAACTTGGTATTACATGGATCTCACAAATTTTTACGGTACAACTGAGTTGCAAGACTTGTTTTTTTTTTACAAGTTATGTTTTTGATTGCATCTCATTTCTTTTTGTAGTTAGTCCTACTTTTTCCCCTTCCAGTACCTTCTACTTCTTGAATACTAACAATTTCGGGCAATTTAGTCTACTTAATATTTGGTAAAACTTCATAAGATATCTCCTCCCATTCTTGCTTTTTTATTCCGTTGACCATTTTATAAGTTACCTTTGAACATAATTATATCTAGGTACTTATCTACACCTATTATTCCATTATATTATACATATACACTGATTCATTCACTGCAAATGTAAGTGTATTATCCTATATATTTATATGGGATTACAAAGTTATTTATGCAGTTAGTGTATCTACACTTGCAAGCTTTATACTGGAATCACCTAAACGGGGATTGTTCAAAACAATTTTAACAATTTTCATGCAATGAAATTGTAGAATGTAGTATTTGAAAGGTAATTGTATTGGCTTTCATCCTCTTTTGATATCATAACCAAATCTTAGTCAGCTTATATCATGGTACGTTAAAACAAAACTCATTAATTTTTAAAATAAAACAAAATATGGTTTGCAAGTCCTGAAACCCTATAAAAAGGGCCATGGGTGAAAAAATTGTCATCAGTCCAATAATTCACGCCACTGGGAACACAGAAAGTAAAAAAATAGAAACCACACCTGCAGAAGCCGCTCAAATCGTCATTCTAATCCAGCATGGGTTGTCTCAGCGTACTATCGCTCATCAGCTTCATCTGAGTCAGTCATGTGTCTCAAAAGTATACCAGAGTTTCAGGGAAACTGGAAACTTAGTGCGAAGACCAGGTTCTGGCCGTCAGCGATACACTTCTGTGAGAAATGACCGTTTTATTGTCTCCACTTCACTCCGGAATCGATACCTGACCGGCGTTGACGTCCAGCAGCGGCTCAGACAAGCCCGGCTTCAATTTGCCCGCGATCACTTAGACTGGGGTATAGAGCAATGGAGCCGAGTCTTGTTCTCGGACGAAACTAGAATGTGTCTGCATGGTAGCGACCGTCGAAGAAGAGTTTACAGGAGACCGGGGGAGCGATTTGCACAATGCTGTTCTGCGAAAACCGTGGCATACGTGGGTGGGTCCTGTATGATGGGCAGGGATTTCTATTGAAGCCAAAACGGAGCTGATATTCGTACCCGGTGGAGGTCGGGGAGGAGGGCTAACCGCAGAAAGATACATCAACAACATTCTGCTAGACTATTTGCTTCCCTACGCTGGTTTTATTGGGCAGGATATGCTGTTAATGCACGATAATGTCCGCTGCCACACCACTGCAGAGACAAGACAGTACCTGAAAGAAGTCTGGATTCCCACACTAGACTGGCCAGCCCGTAGCCCTGACTTGAATCCAATTGAAATTTTGTGGGATGAGTTGAAAAGGTAGGTACGAGGAAGATGGCAAGCTCCAGCGTCGATTGAGGACCTAATAACTGCTTTAGTCGAAGAGTGGCAGGAAATCTCACAAGATTCCATCAGAAAACTCATCCGGTCGACGACAAACCGATTACGAGCAGTCATTAGAGCCAGGGGGTCATTAGAGTCATTAATACAAAATATTGAGGGGGAATAAAATAAAATTGGAAATAAAATTTTAAGATCTTTTCGTTTTATTCTATTCGTTTAGATGTCCACAATTTCGACCTGTTGCACTAATTCCTAAAATTTAAGTAGGAAATATAAAATAAAATATTTTTTTTTACTAGCATTTGAAATCCAATAAAATTACCTTTCAAATGACATACAACATTTTATAATTTTACAGCATGAAAATTGTTAAAATTGTTTTAAACAATCTTAAACTTCTTTTATATTAATAATATCCTATCTATGTACTTGCGTTATTATACGTTTATTTATTATCCGTTGCGTTATAATCCGTAATTACGGATTTAAACTCTTCAATTACGTATTTGTGGGACTCTTAAAATCTGTCCGTAATTACGTATTTGCGTAATTACGTAAGTACGTATTGGAAGCCTTAATTACAATGCGTGATATTTCTCGTAAACTGTAGTACTCGACCGGTATTAGGGTGCTTTTCCACCAGATATTGTGCTATGTTACGTTGCTATGGATGCGTTTGATATCCACCAATCATATTCATTGATGAAAATCAATCAATTTATTGAACCAGTCATATTTATTAGATTTCACATCTTCGCAGCATAGCTGCATAGCACATCTCTGGTGGAAAAGCACCCTTAGGCGCGTTGTGCAATACCACAATAACAGAACGCAAATTTCATCTTTGACTATAACGTATCATTTCTCCGTTGATTGTCGAGAATTTGGTCCGCGTTCAAGATAAATGATTCCTATTATTGGATTGATAGATTTACATAAGATTTGACGAGCACCAATGTTGGGAGCATTTTATACACGGCCGATAAGTACACGAAATCATTATATTGTCACACAACGCCGATAGGGACGGGCTTGTAACGGTACGCATCGTAACTGGGGCACCGCGTCGTATTTAATCCTATTATGAGCTTGTTAACATAATCCCACATGTATGCTAGTCTACACACGGAGAGCTGACTGACGATCTGTAATCTCTTTCTCATTCCTGTTCTGTTTCCGACGTACGTTAAAATGAGACAACACGATGGAGTCTATGAATAATTGATTTTTAAATAGACGGGGTACGGCTAATTTATCTGCTGTATTCCATAATCATTTATTACGAATTGCATTAAGCGTTACATGAAATGTGTATTAAATCTTTGAATTATCCATTGCACGTCTCATATGTCTTTATTAGATAATAAACGATGACGAATCGCCCACGAAACGTCCTCCTTTAATTCTTCATTGTGAAGTAATGACGACAAATTATCCCATTACGTGGAGACGTCTATTTCTAAATGACCTGATAGCAAATTGGAGCTTATTACGCTCGGCCGGATGCTAAAACTTAATTAGGTAGATTGTCTATAGGGACATTTATTTTCGACGTGGTAATTACCCGTTCATTAGTACCTTCTTCGTTAATGATCAAGTCATTTAGATTATAAATTCCATTTTTACTAATTTCTTTATAAATATGGCTCTAATAATTTCACGTTTTGTGCCGTATTGGGGTGGCGTAGAATACTAACCCCAATCCCACGCCAGATGGGTGTCCGTAATAGGCGACTAAATCCGGCCCGCTGATGGTAGGGCCCCTCGAGGGATTATATTGATACTATTGATTTTAATTGTTAATTAATATCATTATTACTATTATTATTTCTCCATGGGGTTCGCCTGAATAGCTACCACCCTTGAGCATGAGTCAGCCGCCAAAGGACTCATCGTGTTCCGGCTGGGGGCTTGAGAGCCAGTTCTTTCTTTCTTTTTCTTCTCTCTTTTTCCATAAAAAAACGTAGAAAATTTAGTAATTATAATTAGACCTATATAAATAATTTGAAAATATAACTGATTCCTTTAGGTCAGAATTAGGAATCGGAACGGTATAACTCGAATTCACGATGCGACGTATTGATAGAGTGATCCAAAACGAGTGCCATCCATTATTATCAGGTTTGTTCATTACACCTAAGTGTCACTAGCTAGTGTAGTTTTTACCCCAGGGTTTTGTTTTTCGAGGTTATGTATGCATGTATGTATATTTCTTTAGCACGCTCTGTAGCCTAAACGGCTTGATCGATTTTAGCTTGAGAGGTGCCGTTAGATTCGTCTTATTTATGAGTGACACTGGGTATATCAAAAAAAAAAAATAGAAAGCTAATTTATAGTGCAATATTGACTTCAAAAATTTTTTTCTCAAAACCTATCGAGTAGGGTATCGTTGAATAGGTATTCAAAAATGATTTTTAGGTTCCTTTCATCATTTTTAATTTAAAGTAACAGTTTAGTATTTATATAAATTTAAGGTTGTTTAAACAACCATTCTCGCTAATTTATTAACTCTTAATAAAATGAAAACATCGAAAAATTTTTCGTCTAATAAAGAAGTCAATGAATCATAACTAAAAAGTGTAAAAAAATAATTTAAAAAAACCGATTGCGTAAAATGAACTAAAAAGAATAAACAAGCCCAGTAGTTTACAATTTTGCTTAAAGTAATACTGAACAACTACACCATAGAAGGATTAACAGTCGGGAACTCGGGACCCACTGAAATTTTACAGGGCTGCTTGGGATTTATTTTTATTACTTTATTCACTAACTTGTGCCTAGGAATACATACTTATAACATAATACATTGAATGTTGAAGGTTAGCACAACGATGCATTATGAAAGTTCACGAATACATCACGGATTAGATAAACTACAAATTGCTTCTGAGTACCTACATATTATTTAAGAAACGTGGCTCCAGATGCCCAATTTCTTGTTCATTGTTGTGCGATACTATCGAGCGTGGGTGTTGTCACGATAAACCGAGTCTCTTAAATGTTAGGTCGATTTTCCACTTCGAATGTAGCTTTTAATTTTTTTTTTGGTGTCATCTTAGCGTTAGACATATCGCTCGTTCAACAGAATCATGACGTAATTACAAAATAGTCGAAATTGACATCCTGATGTCACAAGTTCCCGTTGTAAAATCTTCGTTTATATAAAAAACTCCTAAAAATTGCGAAAACGTAATAAGGTTACTGTTCTTTTTGTTGAACGATATGCTACGCTAAATAATTCTCAGGGAGTTTGATTATTTTACGCATGGTCTGGAAAGTTTGTAAGGCCACAAATTTTTTACCTTTGGTTCAAATGTTATTATCATCACTATGAATAATGAGGACACTAAGAAAATATATATGATTAGCTTACTTAGCACTGGAGTTTCGTCTTAAGGGTTCCTTTTGTGACAACAGCACACACTTTGTTGGAGACGAAGTTCGTGCACGTCCACAATTCGTGTTATTTGGCTGCGCAGCTATCCCCTGACAATTGTATTGTCACAGATCTCTAACCGTAGATAACTCCAGCGGAAGTATTAGCCCAGACGTGACTGCTGTGACATTTCAACCGAACGTCTTTTTGATGACATACTAGGCTTAATTGGCCCTAGTTGTCCGGAGAATATGAGGTTAAATTGCTATATTTTATGCTTTACTTAATTGCGCCGAGAGTTTCATGAACTCGATTTTTTAGCGAAGTAAATTCGCATTACCCTGCTTCCAATTAAACGGCTCCTACATATTTTACCAGCTAAGTGATGACATTAAAGCTCTCGTAACGCTCAGATTTAGATGTCCGTTTGCCAATGCTTCTGAAATAAAGGCTCGTGTGTTTTACGATTTTCACGATTCTATGAGAGACTCAACTAATTTTGTTTGTGCCAATTCTTTAGCCGTGTTCTTTAGACTGATTAACGGGTGGCGAAGCTTAAACGAACTCTCCTGTTTATAATGAAGGAGTCATGAACAAAATGTAAACGTAACCTCGTTTCTGTATAAGCGCTCAACGAGTCTCCATATATTGCGCCACGTGCCAAGGGCGTAAAATTCTCATCTCATTAATGTATGTATGGATAAAGCTAGATTCTTGTTTTGTAAATGCACTTGCGAATATTATTTCAAGCACGATTGACAACATAAATTGTGGACATGTTGCAATTTCGGCATCTGCCTGTACTTGCTCCTTTAACTGCAGGAAGCCTAAGTCTTTTTCTTGAATAAAAAATATTTTTTAATTTGCTTTTATATAGAATTTCAATTCAAAATTATTATAGGATTTATTTTTAGTCTACTGTCTTTTAATATTTACCCTGGTGAATTAAGTCTAATGCGCTATGTTTTACAGTGCGTTCCTTTAATATAAAAATTTTCGTCTCGCATATTTTATGTAATAATATATTTGTTTATTTGTTTCAGGTATGTACATGATATTTGACGACTGAGCTGTTCTATAGGTAGATATTATTCCATATCTTTTAATTGTTCATGGCGTTTTTGCGTTGGAACTTTCATTAGTAGTATATGGGAAATTCATTTAGTAGGTGTCTGGGAAAAAGCAAATGAACAAAGATGAAAACAATAATGAACAAGTACAGGTAAATGATATTACCGTTCAGATGATCAGGGCTCAGGACATATTTCCGACTTGTAAAACAGTCCAAATATAGTCTAGCCGTAACAAAATTTATCCACAAGGACAATTGGAGCGTGTTTCGCTAACATTTACTAAATCCTGTGAACTGGTTCGAATCAGAGCAAATATTCTATCGGATCACATCGATGCTTTTTTGTTTTTACTGAAATGTTTTCTGTCGTCTTCGATTAATCGTAGTTTTTCCCTTTGTCATGCTATTTTAACAACCCATTGTTCTAAACCATTTATTAAAATACATTTAACTGCTCATTTAATTAAATTAAGCTTGTGTTGATTAAGAGTTTAATGTTTCTAATAATATAATGCGATAACTTGTTTTGAAACCTTGAATTTTGCGATTATAAAACCAAATCAAATCTTCCATTACTTTGTTGAAATTTGATAAGCCTTATCTTGACAGTATGTCCTTACTAATGCAACAATAATGATAATGTGGTTATAAAAAAAGGAATATTAAAAATATGTTTATGTAGCAACAAGACCTTCTGAATGAGGTTACTATGAAATGTTATTGTCTTAATTTCTTGCGTAATTAGTCAGCAATGTAAATTGGCCTGCAATGTAAATATGTTTTTTTTTGTACGTTTTTAAGTTCCTTCGAGACAAGTCTGCCGGTTGTATGATCCAGTTTAATGACATTGTAATTTTTTTGCAACTGTTGAAACGAGAATTAAAATATTCGTGTTAGTAATCCGATTTCAATTCGGAACACTGCCAAGTTTCTATGGCCGTTTTGATTGTTATTAAATAAATAATTTTCTTCACGGAATCTTATTATTGTTTTCAAGATATGTATTCGACTTTTGATTTTTTTATATCATGAACATTCCACGAATATAGACATGCGTTATCGTGGCTTAGACTTATTGATAGTTCATACTCGTATTTTATTTATACATAATATAGTATCTTTTGATAACTCAATTACAGATTTTTCGTAACAACAATTGCAAAGTTATGTTATTTTAGGTTCGTAATAATTGAAGTTGTAGAAGAGTCTATTACTATTTTGTATTAAAAACAAACAACGTCGTGGAAAATAATTTTGCATACTACAAAATTTTTTTGACATAGTTACCTATTAGTTTTTTCACTTTTTAGTTGTCTCTCTCATTTCGTCTTCTCATCGTCTTTCTCGTTTCAATCATTTGTTGTCTACTTGCTTAGATATTAATTTTGTAGATTGACGTTTTATCTGTCTGCATTTGTTTATTGTTTGTTTTATTACTGAAAGAAATCTCGATTCGGTGATAAAGTCGGGCATGGTTTTCGTTTTATTTGTTGTATTGTTTTAAATTAATAATTAAATAAACAAAATACAAACCAAATGGGTGCGTGTCATCCAGGTGAGTCGATTCCCTTTTCCCGGTTGGCTCTATTGAAACTGCTTGATGATCCACATAATATGGATCATGGGGAGTGGCAGCGGTATTGTCAGGTATTTTATGTATTCATTCGGAATGTTTCGTTCCATGTATTCTTTTATATCGTTGAACATGCTCATTGGAGGTTAGGAAAACAATTCAATTGTTTGGAATTTTAATGTTATGGTTAATTTGCTATAAATCTATTATATATTTATACGAATGAAGGTAATAAGCCAAAATAAATTACATAAAAGTTGTCAAATATTTGTTTATGCAGAATTAATAAATTAATTTCATTTTTGCAGCCTTCAGCTTGAGATTGTGTGAGCGCGCATAGCAACAACTCATGTCTGTGCCAAAAAAGAACCCCAAATAACTTTATTGTCACTATCGGGGAATAGTTTTATTATACCTATTAGTCGTTTCGCGGTCTTGCATGCTATAAAATATCTTATGTTCGTAATTTTTTTCTATCTCCTATCTTATTTAAGGACATTGACATCGTACTGACGCGTCTGCACTCTTGTGTTGTTCAGAACATTTGCTTGCAACTGGTATAGGTTTGTTGCACTGGTAGCGGCAATTATAACGGACACCAATTATGACGCATTATTGGTGTATTTAAGATTTTTCAGGGCTGCTAATTATGAAGTAGATGATGATAATAAAGATAATAGTGATGATTTGTAAAATAAAGACAACCATGTTTAAAAAGTCGTCTCATTGTGGTTTTTCGGTCAAGAGCAGCTAGTACAGTTTTTATCAATCAAATATCTCTACGTTTTGGAACATCTTTTTAGTTATATTAAAGAAATGTTAGATAAGAGAAATGCTATCTGTTTACGCTCATAAAATTTTGTGGTTGTCTGACAATGCTTTATGGGAAAGTGTTAATTGATAAGGATTTTTTAATTTCGGTTTTCGATTGGTTTTGAAATTTATTAATCGAGGTAGGATGACAACACTAAACGTACCTCGTGTTATTACTAAAAATATACATTATAAGTGAGTTAATTATAGACATAAGAATTAAATATTCTTGTAGAATTTGCCGGGATTTGCAAATCGTTCAGCGTCTCTGTCGTTGTGTTACTACTACGTAATACCTACACATATCTTCGGGCTCAATCTCAATATTTTTTTAGTTCCTTGAAGTGTTTGTTTTATATGTCTCTTGATAAACATTATCATATAATCTCATATTGCTTTGAGAAGTGTCACCGACTCGACTTAAAAATCTAACTCGACTGAGTTCGATCACAGTAGTAGTAGTCTTATAAACTGCCAAAATTAAGCTTATCGGATTTAATCTCAAGGTTTTAAACGTTGAAATCCATGGTCTCTGCGCAACTGTCTATTTTAATATTCGAATAATGGTTTATTTGACCATCATATTTTTACGATTTCGATGATAATCTGGTTGTTTTTCTTAATATTCGTCTTCATATAAATCCTGTGTGGTACCCGTTTTTCAGTGTTCTCAGCGGAGGAGAATGTTCTTGTTTCTTTTTCATACTGCATCCGTCTGCACTTACAGGATAAGTAAAGAAAAAAGAATATGTTTCTTCAGTACTTACAGCACAGGACAGTACAGTCGGAACTCGGATGTTCTGTTTATATTCAAATTTATCTGCTATTTCATATGCACCTACTACGATTCGATCAAGTGTCTTGTTATATCGGAGTAACTATTCCTCGAAATTTTGCCAAATGAATGATAAACCAAGTAAACATAAAATAAAAGATTTTTAAATCACAATAACGATTTAATGTGTGACTACTTTATTTTACGAGATTTTATTCTTTACTATTACAATGTAGGAGCACAAAAATTTACGAATTTTCAATTATTATTATTATATTTAAATTTAATTTAAATTTAAATTTATTCAATGGAAATCAAGTTAGTTTTCTGATAAGGTTTGTTGCGTGTCTTGCTCCTACTAAAACATGTGTGGCCGCAATTCCATTCAGACGTGCATTGTGCGTGGCCGTGGCTGCCGATACCTACTGATTTCTTTGTTTATTTTTTTTCCCGGTACATTAAAAGATAAGGTTAAATGTAGCTTGCTTGCACATCGGCCCTCGATATTGACAGTACTGATATGTGAATGAGTAAGAATCCTTGCAAGGTTTGCAACACACACAAGGCCAAAGGATCACCGGTCAAAGACTGCAACGTGTTCCGATCCTTGAACTTAAAAAGCCACTCGTAAAAAATTGGATTTGGGTTTTGATCCCTTCGGATAAAATTTGATATGCTAAAATAACAAAAATAGTTTTATTTTGAGGTTATCCTACATTCGAGTTTTTAAGTACATATATTGTTTTCGTTTGAATTTTTTTTTATTAGCGGTCTATTTACTTTTAATAACAGTTGTGGAGCTGTTTAAAGTAGATGTTGACCGTCTTTGTTTTCAAATGATTAAAATACGCATTCGTCGTCAGCGTCACCTCAAATTTATTTTAGACTGTGGAGTTAGTACCTAACTGCTTGTAAATAAATTGATATTTAAAAAATACTTTTTATAGTTTTTTAAAAAAAGTTAAAAGGAGACCCATAAAGTGGCTGGCTTGTAGATGAATGAATCTTGACATCTTATACGGTTAAACATGATATAAACCATAAAGCAGTAGGTAATGACAAAGTATTTTTATGTAGTTTTTTTTTATAATTGACTATATTTTCAATTTACCATAGCCGCTGCATGGAACGACACGACAACGACATCTTGTGTATGTATAATACCACGTGTGTATAACTACCACGTGTGCGTACTAGTGGCGTGCAATTTAGCTTAGAGGTACTTCCAAATTATAATAGTAAAAGTTGGTTCGGAAAAAGGACCTATAAGAGGAAACCTATGTATAGGACACCCACCGTCTAGGCCTGAAGAAGATAGCGGGCATCCGCTGAGTTCAGAAGGCTCTGGAGAGCGTGTCAAACTGGCGCAAGTTAGGAGAGGCCTATGTCCAGCAGTGGACTTCCAAGGGCTGATGAATGGATGGATAGTATTTGGTAATATTTTAAAACATTTTCTAACTGCAGTGTGGTAGCGTCACTTGAATAAAATAAAGCTGTGTCGTTGTCGTGTCAGCCAATGGAGGAGCGGCCGATCGCAAGTTGCATCGCGCGAGATACCAGCCGGTCGTGGTCCTCGCCGCCGGCGCCCTGTTCGCGGCTGACAGCACAGATAACACCAAGTGTTGCCAGTGTTGCCATTAACTTTTTTCCACGCTTCTGCTGTGTAAACATGACGGCTCCGGGAAAATATGGACTGAATAACGCACTCGCGTTGTGATCCTTTTGTTGTTGTTTTAGTGCTATTAAGATTTGCAGACGCTTGCCGCTTGTGCCAGTTGTAGTGAGTTGTGTAAATGGGATCGGATGATGTAGAGGCAAAATGTTTTGGAGCATTTTTAGAGCAGTATATCCTAATTGTTACTATTTTTCAAGTCTTGTCGAACGTTAATTTTTTTTATATAACGTTAATTTATTATAACTCGGCTGTATAATAAATATTTGTTTTGCTTAAGCACTGAGTTGCAAGGTTAATTTGTTAAAGTCATGTTATTTATAAAGAAATGTATTCGTTGTTAAAACATTTATAAAATTCATTGCAGCAGACGCTGTGTCGAAGATGGTTGACATTTCCTATCCGTGATTCGATTCCAGAATGACTCGTGAAATAATAAAACTGTTGTCCGAGCTGAGTGCACGCCGGCGTCTATTGTGCATCTATCGGCCGGAGATCTGTGTTGGACGCGTGTGAACGACAATGTAGGAGCGCATCGCATTCTTAATCTGCCCGGTTAGCATTCAGAAAACGATGCAGCACTGTCGATGACTCGATCAGATCCTGCCGCGGTGTGAGATGTTGTGTGGGCGAAGACATTCGAATTGTGGGATTTGCGATGTGCCCAGGGGTATTTAGAGTTATGAATGATAGGTCTTTCGAACAAGATTTTTCACATGTTCTCAAAGCATTTTAAGCATTGATATACAAGAGGAGAGACCCGTGCCCAGTAGTGGGCCATTAATGGGTTGAAGCCAAACAGGAGTCATTTTGCAAATCCAGCTCGTGCGTCTAAACTTCGGAAAGTTTGCAAATATCTTTGATGAAGGGAAATATTATATTGTGTATTGTAGACGGCTCAATGCATTTGTTTATATTTTCTCTGTTCCTAGGTCTAATATAAAAAAAATTGTTTAATATTCAGTGCGTAATGTTATCTATTTGTTATCTATTTAGTACACTAGTAAGTACCTAGTCGGCACAAATAGATCCCCAAAAATAGTTAAGTTCGCCGCTCACGTGGATTGTGTGACCCAAATTGTTAATTAGAATCGGAGCGCACCTGCACTTCTCGGATTCGATGAGATAAAAAAAGTCTTCCTAGAACGCACAGCCGAATCCGATCATAGGAAATACTGATTCGAAACGTTCAGAAAATAAATTACGTATGTACTATGTCTTGAAGACTATGAAAATAAGATGGCGGTTATTCCCCAAGAAAAAAACCCCCGCACTTGCTGGTGATCTATGACAGCTAAGTATAAACTAACTGTTGTCTATAACCGAGCATAGACAATCAAAGGAACCACAGATAAGTACATATGTAATAACACTGCACAGACCTTACACATTGTTTATGGCACGACAATTGGTACCTGCAACCGCAAATTAGGCAAATAACCTCCCATTGAAAATAGACAAGACCCAGCCAAGACCGAGCACAGCAAGATGTCCCGACGTCGAATTATCAATTTTCCTTTATAGCATGAAATGGTCCGTTCCAATTAAAACAAGCGACGTCGCTACAAAGTCACATCTATCAATTACTCATGCAAATGTAGTCGGGTCATGAATATTCAGAGGATCTCTTGCTATGGATTCTATAATTTTGATTGAGACGACGTGACACGCCCCTACCATGAGCGTAAATTGTGTTTAGGGTCGCTATATAAAGACGAGTGAAAAAGAGTTAGTTTATGTTGTCCTCATAGTATCTAGTAGGTATCTATCCTCAAATCTTAAATCATGATGAGTTGCTCGACGAAAGCTCCATTTTTCTTTAACTTACTTTGCACTGTTCTTGCTATGGAGAAGAAATATAGTAAACATTAAATAAAATAACTTACTCAAGTAATATATCAAAATAAACAATAAATGCTAATATAATAATAAATATCGAATTGAAATTTTTGGACTTTTTTCTGATTGGTTGAGTTTTTATGATGTATTATAGTCCTTTATTGCATAATTACAACAAACCAGTGCCTATATTATAAAGTTCACACACGCTTTCGATGGTAATGCTAATACCACAAACCATGCATCACTATTCACACTAAAATACACATTGTCATTCTTATGCAATTTACCATTGTAGGAGTAATTTGACTTGCGCAATAAAAGTTGTTTTGCACTAATGTTCAACATTATCTTGTTGCGTTGTCTATTTAAATAAACAGAAATAGCGTGCAAGTTTTCGTCATATATTGTTTCATAGACATGACCTTTTATAACTTTTGCCAAGCTTCTATTGCTAAATTAGATAATATTTGGACTTTTTAATTTCGATATTAGATATATAACCATTTAAAAATTAACTTAGTTGTAGCCTGTATGTGAATATATGATGTACACAAGGAAGAATGTTTACCAAATCATTTTGGATTTTTTTTGATATGGAAAAATAATAATAAGGATATAATCGCTGATTCCTTTTAATCGAATAGTAATGTGAATAAAAAATATCGACCAACCGGCTGGTCCGTGACGCGCAATGAAGTTCATATAATATTTAAAATAATAATGTTCTGAAGGAATGATTTTATTTAATTTACTTACGTAAGAGAGTGATTAGCATTTTTTCCATGACGAGGTGGATTTCGCTCCAGGCCTTTTCTGTAACGAGGGAAGACGCATGCAGTCATACGTAAAACATTAGAGCTATTATATTAATATCTATTTAGTTGGTAAATATATTCATTTTGTTATGTCACATTAGAAAAAATCCAAGAATTATTATCGGCTCGTAATTTTCTTGAATCTATTAATCAATCAGAACAGGTTAGATCAATATTGATCGGATTGGGTTCGCATATTATTCTCATGTTAATCTAAACCTTTTTCTAGCGCGCGATAAACTCGAGCTCTCGAAATAACTCTGCGCTGTCTGTCGAGCTTACATACATATTTTTTTATTCACAAATAAATTACTTGTAACTAGTTTTCTGGACAGGTTTAGATAATAAACTCCCCCTACGCTTTAATTGCATTAGTTGTGTGATCTAAGAATTTGTTGGCAATTAAATAGTAGGCCATGATTGGACTGGTAGAACTAGAAAGAGTGTCTTGTTATCCGTGCGTAGTTTATTTTATTCCTTTTATTAAATTGTCGTTTTTATCTTTTGTATAATTTTACACCGTGTAAACCTATTTTTTCCTCTTTACAGTTCACTTTATAGGCAAACAGTTCAGAGTTAATTTGCTCTCAGTAAATTGTCGGAGTGTTGTGTATTTAATGTATGTGCATTATGTTAATATCTCACGATCTTAAGAATGCCGCAAAATACCACTGTTCATATCAAATAGCACTTCGTGACGTGAAACGTTGTAGCATGTTTAACAATGAGTGTAGACTACAGGTATTATTCTAGGTTTCTTGATACTGAACTAAAGAGAGTTATTAAAAATACTTAACTCTTCATATACCACAAAGGTTTTTTCGTCGTATCTTCTTGATAGTTTTGAAGATTATTGTAGTTTGCTTATTGTTTCAAGCAGAGCAATAAAAATTTACCCTTAGTGCTATTTTTGTGTAATTGAAGGAGGCTTAATATAAAGGCGACATTGTGTTAATACTTTAGGTACCTGTCTCAGCTGCACTGTGGACATCTTTACCCGAAGGCGAAGCGCTCAAAATTCTCAACTGTAAGATGATTACTAGTAAACTTTCGTTGTATTTTTTAATTTACCTTTGTAATAGTGGTCTGTAAGGGGTCCACTATTATCAGACTCCGAGTGGTCGAGTGGAGGGGAAATGAAACTACTAATCTTGAGGTTGTTACTATGTGCGTATAGTATCGAATGCTTTTATTGGAAACCCTGCCTATATTTATACTGCTGGCTACATTGACAAACTACCAATAAAAATAATTATTATTTGATTAGCCAATTAGAATATTAGAATATTTACCAATAACATTTAAACAATAATAATAGTAAAAGTAAATAATATAAATCTTCAAGTGTGAGAGAGATCGTATTATGTTTCTGTCGCGCCACCACTGCCGGCGTAGGATCGCGTCGTGCAGAGTAGATTCTCGTAGCTGGACGGCTTATAAAAACAGCGCAGACCGGCGCGCGCGCACACTCGGCGAGCGGTGACGGCATGGAAGACATCTCCGGAACAGCAAGATCGGCAAGCGAAGAATTGACTGCGTTGTTGAAGAAATATGTCTCGAAGATGGTCGACGAATGCATGAAGATAGTCTGCGTGTGAAGACGATGCGGCGCTGATGATACTTGCAGCTGTTTCTATGTTTCTGAACAGAACGTCACATGCGTCAATTATCTTGCGTCGATATACAGCTCGCAGTACTCAGTAGCCGGGGTAGTTGAGAATAAAAGTTTTCATGATACCCTCGCCTTCTGCGTTATGGTAGTAGCAGGGTTTGTTATTTATTTTCCTTTCTGGGGTTGATTAGCGTGCTGCTACATCACTCTCCCCCTAGCGAAAGCGTACCGGAGGCTTGACGACTCGCCCATGTCTTGTAGTCTTCAAGATAGGTTTGATATGGGTTGATGATGATGAGTTTTCATGCTGCTTCGCTGGTGGCTGATGTGATGATGATGATGATGATAAGTCCTCTGAAGTATCTTCATTGATAATATAGGCAGGCTTTAATCGGTCGATTGATACTACTGCTGATTTTCTTCCGGGTATTTGTAATTTAAAAGTCTTGCTATCTCGCTCTAAGACTTTATACGGTCCATCGTAGGTAGGTTGAAATTGCTTCTTCACCGCGTCGTTTCTAACAAAAACTTGCTTGCATGTTTTCAAATCTTGATGAATGAATAATGATTTCTTATTTTCATGTGATGATATGCGTTGCGACGATAAAACTTTGTTGATTGTTTCTTGAAGTTGACTGACGTAATCATAATTCATTTCTTGATTGTTTGACGATGTTGAAGTGAAGAAGTCACACGGTAGTCTTATGCTGCGGCCGTAGGTTAGCTGAGCGGCGCTAAGACTAGTGTCTGCACGCGGTGTTGCTCGTAGTCCATATAGCACTGTAGGTAGCTCATCAATCCACTTTGTATGTTGCGATAAACGAGTTTTGAGTGCTGTCTTCAATGTACGGTGCCATCGTTCGACTATTCCGTTTGATTGAGGATGGTATGCCGTTGTACGTGTCTTCTGTATTCCCATTGTTTGAAGTAGTTTGAGAAATAGGTTGCTTTCGAAGTTTCTTCCTTGATCGGTTGTGATGGTTTTTGGTGATCCAAAGCGAGTAATCCAATTTTCATAAATAATCTTCGCAACGGATTCAGCTGAAGTGTCATCGGTAGGTATTGCTTCTGGCCATCTTGTTGTTCTGTCGATCATCGTTACGAGATATCGATATCCTTGCGGTGACGTAGGTAATGGTCCGACGATGTCTACGTGCAGGTATTCGAATCTCTCCGTAGGTGGAAATGAAGCTAGGCTGCTTGATGTATGCCTTTGAACTTTGCATCTTTGACATTGTATGCATTGCTTCGCCCAGTTGCCAACATCCACTTGCATTGAAGGCCAAAAGAATTTTTCAGTGATGAGTTTTCTTGTTGTTCTAACACCTGGATGACTTATGTTGTGTAGTGCATTGAAGACTTCGCGACGACATTCTTCTGGTAGGTATGGTCGCATGGTTGACGTTGAGGCTTCACAGTAGATAGGTAGATGCGTCGTTGGCATTGTAACTTGCTTGATGGATAAGTTACTTTGCTTCGATAAATTCTTGATGTTATCGCTATCTCTGTCTTGCGCTTCGGCGATCTTGTGATAGTCGATAGATGTAGGGCACGTTACACTGTCGATTGGTATGCGGCTGAGTGCGTCGGCGACTATGTTGTCCTTCCCACTAATGTGACGGATGTCGGTCGTAAACTCACTTATGAATATGAGTTGTCTTGCTCGTCGTGGTGTTTCCGATAGTGATGGTTTCTTCTGAAGTACATATGTTAATGGCTTGTGGTCGGTAAAAACGATCAGGCTTCGACCCTCGAACGTTTTTCTGAAGTGCTTGATAGCCATGTAGATAGCGAGTAGCTCTCTGTCGAATGTACTGTAGTTACGTTGAGTATCGGAGAACTTCTTCGAAAAATAACCAAGTGGTTGCCATTTCCCATTAATGTATTGTTGCAGTACAGCTCCTGCTGAGGTATCGGACGCGTCGCTGAAGATAGCAAGGGTTGCCTCGTGTGATGGGTGAGCGAGTAAAGCTGCATTTTGTATCGCAACTTTACAAGCTTCAAATGCCTTCGTGGCTTCATCGTACCATTCTATTGATGTTTTATCTTTTTTCTTCGTGTTGTGAAGATAGGCGTGAAGTGGTGCTTGAATTTCAGCGGCTTTAGGTATGTGTTCTCTGTAGAAATTTATCATTCCAAGAAATCTTCTTAATTCTTCGATTGTCTTTGGTTTCGCATAATCGATGATTGCTCTGACTTTTTCAGCAGGCGGTTTGATTCCTTCCTTGCTGACGGTGAAACCAAGAAATTGAACTTCTTGTTGTCCAAATATGCATTTCGAAGGGTTGATTGTGATTCCATTGTCTTCTAATCGCTGTAGCACGGTGCGTAAATGGGTTTTGTGCGTTTCTTCATCAGGGCTTGCAACAAGAAGATCATCAATGAATGCGAAGACAAAATCGAGTCCATGAAGTACTTCGTGTATGAATCTTTGAAATGTTTGACCGGCGTTCTTCAGTCCAGGAGTCATTCTTGGAAATTCAAATAATCCCATTGGAGTAATTATTGCTGTTTTCTCTATGTCTTCATCGCGTACTTTTATTTGTTGGTAAGCTCGGTTGAGATCGATGGTGGAGAATATAGTCTTGTCTGATAGTTGATGAGTGAAGTCCTTGACTCGCGGTATTGGATAGCGGTCAGGAGTGGTAATAGCATTCAGTCTTCTGTAATCTCCACAAACTCGTAATTCTCCATTCTTCTTCGGTACAACGTGAAGTGGTGATGACCAAGGGCTTTTGCTTGGACGGCATATTCCTTGCTCGATCATGTTTTCGAATTCCTTTCGAACTTGCTCGTATCGGTGTGGTGCGATTGGACGTGCACGGCAATGAAGCGGTTGTCCATTGGTTTCGATATAATGTTCAACGTTGTGCTTCGGCGTTAGCTTCATTGAAGTTAGTCTTGTGATTCCAGGATATTCTTCAAGGATCTTGTGATATGATTGTCGAACATCTATGCTTCTTATTGTGGGTAGATTTGTTGCTTCGACGAAAGACTGAGATGCAAGATTGGTTTTCCCATCGATGATTCTTCTATTTTTGATGTCGACGATCAATTGGTGATGTTCAAGAAAATCAGCACCGATGATTGGTTTACTGACTTTAGCGACGATAAATCTCCACTTGAATGGTCGGCGTAGATTTAAATCCAGTTCCATTGTTTTTTCTCCATATGTCGGAATCACCGTATTGTTTGCGGCGTAGAGTTGAAATTCCAGTGGCTTCATCTTCTCTCCTTGTCTCGGTGGTAGAAGTGATACATTCGCTCCGGTGTCGATAAGGAAGGTAAGCTTGCTTTTTTTATCGGTGACAAAAAGACGGTAGGACTTTTCTGTTACGCCGGATCCCGTCGCATCGAGCGTATTAGTTAGTTTTCCGACTTCATATTTTCATTTTTGAAAGTACACGGTGTTGTGCATTTTCTTGCCTCGGAACCGAAACGTCGATGATAGTAGCAGTAAGGAGATCTTGTTCTTGAGCTTGTTCGACTTCTACTTGCAGAGCGGTCGCGACGAAAAGGTGTTCTTCGATGTTGTTGATTGCGCTGATTGTACTGTTGCTGGTAACAGGTTTGATGCTGGGAAGCTTTGAGCGCGGCGACTTCGAATGATAACTTCCGAATTTCTTCGAGAAGAAACTGGGTATCATTGGCCTTGGTTGAAGTGCCTTCGATCATCGATATGTGTGAGCTGGTGCTGTTTTCGATCATCTTGTCTGCCAGGAGTGCCAGTTCGTCGAGCTTCGTCTGCGTGCTGAATGTTTCGCTCACTGCTAGTACCGATCGAACATGTGGGGGTAGATGGTTCACCCACATTAACCGTAGCGTCGAATCTGGGACTTTATCTCGCGCCAAAGTACGCATTCTGCGTAGGAGTTGTGTAGGCTTCTGATCTCCAAGTTCTATTTCTGATAGAAGTTTCTGTAGCTGGCGACTGTCGGATTCTTCGTATGCAGATATCAGACGATTCTTCAGCGAATTATACTGGTCGGTTGCCGGTGGGTTGTACAACAGATCCGAAATTTGTTCGATGTCTTGCTTTTCAAGTTGGGCGATAACCATCTGTGCTAGTTGTGCTTGACTCTTCTTCAAATCGTTCGTTGCGGCTTCAAAACTGACAAACCAAAGTCGAGGTTTATCTCTCCAAAACGGTGGTATTCTCAATGACAGAGATATACTGGCGATTTCTTGTTCCTTGGCCGGGTTTGATGTCGATGCGTCGGATTTTTTCAATTCTCGCTCCATAGTGACTTTTTGATTACGCTGAATTTGATACTGAAGTCCTTCGATGCTCTTGATAGGGTTTCCAATGCGTAGATCTTCCTTCTTGATATTCTTCTTAATATTCTTGCAGGGATTTTACTCGACGGCGATCTTGCAGGGATTTTCCTCAGTGACGGTCTTGCAGGGATTTTCCTCCAGGAATTTTAGTCCGCGGTGCTTGGACAGGGATTTTCCTCGGCGTTCGTGCAGGGATTCTCCTTCGCGGTGTTCTTCACGGGGTCACCACTGTAATGGTGGTTCTTCTCCGCGGTATTCTTCACGGTGCTCGTTACGGGGTCACCACTGTAATAGTGGTCTGTAAGGGGTCCACTATTATCAGACTCCGAGTGGTCGAGTGGAGGGGAAATGAAACTACTAATCTTGAGGTTGTTACTATGTGCGTATAGTATCGAATGCTTTTATTGGAAACCCTGCCTATATTTATACTGCTGGCTACATTGACAAACTACCAATAAAAATAATTATTATTTGATTAGCCAATTAGAATATTAGAATATTTACCAATAACATTTAAACAATAATAATAGTAAAAGTAAATAATATAAATCTTCAAGTGTGAGAGAGATCGTATTATGTTTCTGTCGCGCCACCACTGCCGGCGTAGGATCGCGTCGTGCAGAGTAGATTCTCGTAGCTGGACGGCTTATAAAAACAGCGCAGACCGGCGCGCGCGCACACTCGGCGAGCGGTGACGGCATGGAAGACATCTCCGGAACAGCAAGATCGGCAAGCGAAGAATTGACTGCGTTGTTGAAGAAATATGTCTCGAAGATGGTCGACGAATGCATGAAGATAGTCTGCGTGTGAAGACGATGCGGCGCTGATGATACTTGCAGCTGTTTCTATGTTTCTGAACAGAACGTCACATGCGTCAATTATCTTGCGTCGATATACAGCTCGCAGTACTCAGTAGCCGGGGTAGTTGAGAATAAAAGTTTTCATGATACCCTCGCCTTCTGCGTTATGGTAGTAGCAGGGTTTGTTATTTATTTTCCTTTCTGGGGTTGATTAGCGTGCTGCTACACCTTTAAAATTACGGTGAAAATATAGTGACAACTAGAGAAATGGCTCTGAGCCTATTATGCAGGCAGGTACGCATTGGAGTTAGATGATCAAATTCTACAAAATCAAGTAGACCAGGTATATTAGTTTTCAGACGAGTTTGCAAAGTAACTTTGGATAAGTTAAGAAAAATTCGCAGAAGTGAGGTTTACTTTCTTGTAAGTAAAAAACACACAAAGATTGCTATCGCATGTAATTTGCCTTTGGTTTTTGTATCGCCAACTATAAATATGATTGTTACAATAATACATTTTGTAGCCAAAACTTTGCCCAAAAATTTTGAACGAGATCATGTTGAATTTAATACAAGTACATACCTATAAGATACAACATGTTAATTCGCCGGTAGTGAGACAAGGGTTTTAGCGGCAACCCGCATATCGTTTGCCATACTTTATGGTCTACTACACACCCCTGTCAGGAATTTATGCATTGAGTAAGTGAACACTTTGGCTTGGATAACCGACGAAATATTCACAAATAGTACGTACTAGGAAAGCTTGGAACTCATTAATAAAACTCAACAGTAGTTTTATATTTATTGCTTATCCTGTTCGCCCTGTTCTTTATATTCGCCCTGTGACTATTCAGATGAGCGGTAATTGTGAAAAACCTATTATATTTCTAGCGGTGGGCTCAGTGGAGTGGATCTTAAAAAATAATTAGGAGTACCTATTTGAAGTATGTATTAGAAATAAAAATAAAATATCAATTTGTAAAGGAAGAACTTTCAATAGTCATTCAAAATGCACCTAAATAAAGTTATAACACATTACAACATTGAATTTATAAATATTCAGATCAATACACATATGAAATGAATATATTTTTAATAGAGTAAATATCCTAAAGTAAAGTCAAAGTCAAAATATTTTATTCATATAGGTATCACTGATACACTTATGCACGGTTTTGATTTAAATAAATCAAAAATTTTCGCAAGTGAACTTGCAAGTCTGCTTTTGACAACAAGTAAAAGATTCGACCACCAACGATCAAACTTGGAACGTTTTTGCGTCTGAAGCGGGTTCGTGATTAGATATTCCATGGAGTGTTTATGGGTTTTTATAGTCTATTCCAAATGAATATTGGATTAATCCTTTTTACCGTTATTAGAAATGCGCCACCCTATTCAAAGCAGGGGAAATTCATTAGTGATCTATTGTGACCCCTCTAAAACAGACCATCAGTTTCAACGTATTTAGCACATGCTGCGTCGATGTTTTGGAGCAAAACGGGTTATTTAATAAAGTAGTGACACTGTTAGACATAAATAAAGCAAGGAGTAAACCTGGTCTGTAATGATTGAATTTTGCACAGGAACTCCACATTTAGTGTCAGTTAAGTTTTTTAACCGTTGGGGAAGAAAGGTCCTCGAATGGCGCCCGCGTCTCGGAAAGCGGAGTACAGGGCGACCCCCGACAAGATGGACCGATGACCTGAAGAAGACAGCGGGCATCCGCTGGATTCAGAAGGCTCAGGACCGGTCAGAGTGGCGCAAATTAGGGGAGGCTTATGTCCAGCAGTGGACCTCCAAGGGCTGATGGATGGAAGTTTTTTATTATTATTTTGTAATACGAGGAATCAGTATAAACGTTTTCATGTAAGTTCTCATTCCGTGAGTACAAGCTAAGAACTTGAAATTTGGCACAAATCCTCTAAACCCCTTTGATGAAATTGATAATATAAGTTACTTTTTTAGGATTGTGCCCATCAAGCGGTCGATAATAATAGCTAGGACGAGAGTATTGAATGACTTTGTAGGTGGAAATTATAACAAGAGTATTGACACTAATTAGATGCCGGGCCGTTGTCGGCGGTGCCATATCGTTCGTATTATTTTCCTATAAAACTGTCGCGTGGGACGACGTGTCTTTCACCGGAGATGCTATCACGGTCTTCTACCTTAACAAGACGTAAAGAGAAATGCTCGCCCACGATGAAATTACGCTGCACTACGAGATCACAACCTTTCCAGCAGAAAGCGTTCACCATAGACGGTCACAGCACACACAGCTTTTACTGCGTACGAAAGCTGATTCATGTCATAATTATGTGCGTAAGGCGTGCTACAGGCATGTTGGATTTGACAAAGCTGGACGGCAAATTTGAATATACTGGGTGAATTTTTCTAGAGTGCGTGGATGGCCAAATTCGAAACTAAAAGTGGTCAAAAGAGTCTTGGGACCGATTTTGCTAAAACTAAAACTGCATCATTAGATTTTTGAAAACTTATTATTAGTAGATTTTTGAAAAAAATACTAATGTATGTGTGGATATACAATATTAAAGTCAACCGCAGTATTGCGCTAAGCCTACTCATATGGATAAAAATGCCGAACGGAGTGCCGACTGCCGGGCGCCTTGCTGATCAGCTTTAGTTAATTTTAAGTAGAGAGTGCTTCGATTCGGAATTTTCTTCCACAAAATATATTGCAGAATCTAATATGTGTTTAGCACACTAGAATTAGACATTAAGAAGTCCTGATTTGAAGATAGACACAAAGTAATGTTTTTATATGATGCGAACGCTTTATATACAGATGAAGGATCGGTTATAGGTACATAGGCACACTCAAAAAGAAAAGTTACAATTCCGGTGTCCTTTAAAATTACCAAAGTACCCTTTGATATATTAACTATGGACTAATCATGATTCCTCCTCTTGGACTGTTGTATAATGTATAATATTTAGTATCAAAATGTCATGTGACTATTAGCGACATCTAGTTCACATACTAAGGCTTTGTATTAATATGTAATCTGTAGTAAAGTGTAATATATATTCTGTGGTAAAGAGTTATGTGAAAAGAAAAATTAATAAAAAAGTTAGTCTGCACTGAATAACCGAAGTGTCTTATTTTATGGACAACGCTAAGCTATGGGTGATTCTTTGTTGTCTATTCATTTCGATTGATGACCAAATTATTCGAATCATGCAGTGTCTATGCTAATCTATTGCTCATTGATGAACGCAACCTCACGTAATGACTAACGTTATCTATGGTTACATCTAGAATTTACAAACAGTTTTATGTATTATTTATTTAATGCAAGACAAATCATTAATTGACTGAATAATTGCTCGTTGTTCCGATTGATTCAGCGATGACAGAATGCTTTTGTGAATCAGCGGTTCCACATAGGAGACGAGTTATTAGTAAATAGCTAATTGTCATCAGGATTATAGCAGCCTTGTTTGTATATGTTGCAATTGGAAGGATCCGTATAGGATCAAAGTCACGAACGATACAGACCATTTTTGTTAAAGATGATGAAAATTGTCCATTCTCATATGATGTTTGAGACTTTTATTTTAATTTTTACTTATAACCGGGCATTTTATGTTTTGAAAATATTTTTTTAAATGGTCCACAAACTGTCTTATTAGAAAAGGAAATTTTAAAGATTCCGATTCCTAGAATGCCTAACTGTCTACTATAACATTTTTCTCTATCCTAGGTATGTTTTACTAATTTAAGTAGTAAGTAAAAATCTACGTGTCGTTTACTTCTGCCGCGAAGTAATACAGTATTAATGCACTAAAAGCTTCTGGTGCAATATTTCATGTCTGGAATTCATAAAATTTACCTTTTTCTTGTTTTACTGTTGAAGTGTTGACATTTTTAATAATATTATTTCTTAGTACAGCGCTACAAGATAACCTTTATGAATTTGGTACTATAAACATATTTAGCGTTTTATAACTAACTAAAAGGGTGGTACAGAGGATTAAATGTGCACTTAATATATTCTGCAAATACTCGTTTATTTTTTCTTATACATTAAAAAACTTCTAAAAATAATTAATGCTTTGAGGTTTGTTATTTGGGTTCATTATAATACGGTCATTGGGTAATTTATCAAATGAGGAACCGAACATAATTTCAATTTTGTTTCGTTTCAGGTAAGCGGCTGATTCAAAGATAAAAAGGGTATCGTACAGTTATTGGGTCCACGAGACCCAGCCTCTTAACCTTCCCAATTAAGATAAGTATCTATTATGTTCGAATTCTTTTCGGCTTTAGGTTCGTATTGTTATAAATGAACGTAGTCACTCCTTAAGTAGATCCGTTCTATTGTTTATATACGCATTTTATAGAAGTTTATATCCTTTTTATAGACGATTACAGTGTTCTAAATTTACGTGTCAGGGGAAAGTCATGTATAACATTTTTTATACACAAAGAGGCTATCTATCTATCTAGATTCTAGCATCTACATATATTTTTTTTCGATATTCTAAGAAAATAACTGCAATATTGTTTCCTTAAGAGAATAATTATATGTAAGTAGACTTAAAGATATTATTTCCATGCATTAAAACATAAAGCTCAGAAAATTTAAAGATGTTGGTGAATTTAAAGGAAATTCTGATGTAAAAATTCGATTAAGTCATTTTCGTTGGGAAGAAATTTATTCGAGAATTTCTTACTTCAATCTTTTTCGCTTTGACCATTAAGGAGAACAATTTCCTTTCTCGAGTATTAAATTGTATAACAGTGGAAACTATGCGCTTGCTCGTGGCATTGCCGTAACGTAACTAGGTGCGAAATGAGATACATTTATTCCTGTATAAAGCCTTTTTTTCACTAGGAAACTCAACTTTTAGATTTTATTAAAAATGGAAAA
The DNA here is from genome assembly GCA_963932265.1 of Thymelicus lineola. Lineage (NCBI taxonomy): Eukaryota > Metazoa > Arthropoda > Insecta > Lepidoptera > Hesperiidae > Thymelicus > Thymelicus lineola. The sequence continues at coordinate 3,710,100 of OZ010689.1, read as the reverse complement.
CTCATTTTAGAAACAATATCACTTAGAAACAATTATCTGACTTACTTCAACATCATGGAAGTCGACGATTCTTCTGGCCTTGAAGCAAGCGGTATACTTGTATATTAATTCACTATCAATTTTAAAATGTGGTAACGGTTTTATTTAACTTAGGGATTTAACTGGGTGGTGCTTAGTACGTTGCATCACAAGGAGATGACATTGATTAATGAGACTCGAGTAGGTATGTTTGAAGTCCCTTACACCCCAGATTGTTTTGAGAAAAGTTTACTTTTTCTTTTGTTAACATTAAAGATTATTTTCGATAGTTTGTACATATGTACATATGTTCTCTAATATCCATATGCTCTACGAATTCCATGTCATAAATAATTTCATCCCTAGTGAGAACGGCGCTTTAGCGTTGCCCGCGGCTTTGCTGACAACTCCGTTCCATTTCCTGACTTCTACTGATAGGTACCTCAGTTTATTGCGCGTGGCACATGGATAGATTGTAACAGTTGTTATTATACAATATATCAGTAGAAAATTACCTTATCAACTATAGTAAATCACACAATGTGCAGTGTTTGCAGAAAGATGGTTTTAGGGTAACGTGGAAACAAAACAATAAGGGACTAGATGTGCGGTAGTCAGACAAAGAAAGTAAAATGTCATCTTTCACGTTGTTAATTTCTCCATGCCGAAGGGAGGTTTAGCCGTGGTTGCTATCAACAATATTGGGTCAATATTTTGACGTAAATTTTTACGTGGACAAACTTGCGTAGCTCAAAATTCAATCAATGCATGTTGATTTTTGCCTTCACTCCACACATTGTGAGAAATATCCGGAGCCAAGCAGTGTGACAATTATAGGTTGTGAACTTGTGATGTATTTATGATTACTCCGTATAGTTTTCAATTCAGCAAGACGACAATTATTCGCTTCCAATGGAATTACGTATCACAAACTAGCAATAAGCGAATTTGCACGCAACTATCTTCAACGAAATTACGTTTAAGTACAGAAAATGTCTCATTTGCTGTACACGTTGTACTATTAAGTATTATCAGCGTCGTCTCGAGTACTTACGACTCTTGGTTTATTTTTTATGTTTTCTATCCATTGATTAATATTTACGCGGTCAATTTAATAAGCTGTTAGCATTTGCTGCTGCTTATTCCTCTTTGATAAATACGTGTATGTATTCGAATATATGATATCGTGTAAGTTCTTCAGTTCTTAGTATCTATATAAAAATGTTAATATTTTAATTTTTGCTTATTATTCTTATACACCGAATTTGCCGTCATATTATTATGTTAAAAATATAAATATAGATTTTTCTATTTCAATAGTTACGCTAGTTAACTTAAATTAACATTAATTAACCAAATTATAACAACATACTTACAGGTTTAAACATACTTACTTATTATTATATCAGATTTTTCGTCATATTCTGTTAAAAATACAAATACATTTCAATCACATCTCATCATAGAATTACAATGGCACAATTCTTATCGAGCTATATCAACTGCGGTGTAGGACTTGTTCTCAAAATAAATAGAAATTTGTTTCGATTCAATAGTAAAATAATGTAAACTGCTTTTATATACTCTTTGTTAATCCACAATGAAAAATCAATTTCCAAGGTTGGCGGTCAGCGGCCAAGTTAACGCTTTCTACCTCGAAGTACTTTATAATTCTATTATCAACTTTCTCACTATTTTCTCAATTTAAATACGGTCTTATGAATAATCAAAACTGCTTGTATTAAAACTTGAACTGTTAACATAATTTCAATTGCATTTGCATCAACTCAATTCATAATTTTATCACTATAAATGTTAAAAGTAAAATCTGCAGCCGACGCATTTATTTGTCAGATTGCCCTCATTAAATGCATTTTGTACATATTTCCGTGTACTTTGTTAATATCTATGCCTTCACAAAAATAAATGAAGAGAAAATCACAAGTGCAATTGATATAAATTTTAATGATGACGATAAAATTTGCCTTCGATGCATTTAATAAATTGAATATCATCTTGGACCGATGCGCTCTTATCGAGATTCAAAAGCTTCGGGAGCGGCGCGCATGTATTTGCCTCCTTCCCGATATCTCGTTCAGCGTTTTATTTATCAGTTATTTCTGATCACACATCTGTCCTTTTCGATGATTCTGCTCGTTTATTTCATTTTTCGTTCGATCGATTGCGGTGTTTACCTGCGCGCATCGAATGTTTAAAGCTATCTAGATCTACATGTTAAACTGTCAATGCTTATGCATTACCGCATTTCCAGAATTTTTTTTTTCAAGTGTAATTTTAGCCGATTAACAGCTCTATACGATGCGATGCGATGATTATCCATGGACAGTCTGATATTCATTTACAGTAAATTTTACTTTGACGCATACATTTTTTTAGTATTCATTTTAACTTTATGAACTGTCTTTAGTTAGGCTATTGTTAATAAATGTCTGTAACTTAATGTACCAGAAAAAGTACGAAGAATTAAATAAAGATATAGATCGGATTTACTCGTGTCGGTTGTTGCCCGTATTTTTGAGGAAGCGAAGATGGAGGATGTAGAAAAAACTGGCTTGGAAGGGCAGACTTTCTCTTGTAGGAAACTCGTGGGAGGTGAAAGTTTGTCGTGGTGTCCTTGAGACCCTGCGTAAATATGAGTCGGTGGTCGGCGGTTCGGATTACACGCGTACCTTTAATTTGGCATATTTTCCTTGATGTTTTTGTTTGGTTACATAACATACATAATCATTTAATTAAGATTTTATTATATAATTAGAACATTTTCATCTGTCTGTTCTGTATAGCGATCACTTGTAAAGAATTGTCGTCATTTATTACTCTAAGAAAGAATTCGGCTAAGCTTTCCTCGTGACTAACATGAATAACGTTTACAGTGTTTAAAAACGAAAGATGTCCAAAAATCAACGGTTAAACTAGCTTTAATCAAAAACTTTACGTTTGTGTAAATCTGTAATTCTATCTACAAATTTTGAAATTAGCCGGTTTCAATAATCTAGCAACTCGCAATTCTATTAAAAAAAATAAAAAATCAACATGTTGTAAACAATCAAACGCTATTATTTGTTGTAATTGTTGAAAATAGAGGAAGAGTCGAGAATACCAGTCCGTATTTTCGAATCTAATGCACAGCACCGTATCATCGATTCGTTACACAGGTACATCGTTAATTGGGAGTTTCAACTGTTTTATTTGTGCTAGTGCAAACTCGATATCTCGATAAGTTCATTAACTGTTACTATATTCTCCGAGACGAATACATCTCGAAGGTATGCGACCTCTTGCGAATTTAATTTGTTTCGTGTTAGTTTTTCTGGTCATATAATAAAACTGGAACTGATCGATGTTTGTTCCGGCTAATCTCAGAAATGGAATAACCGATTTCGATGCAGTTTTCAAAAATGGATTGTAGTAAATAATAACATAGTTTTTAGATTATTATTATTAGATATTTTCCGAGGTGGGCGTAAATGGTGGCGACACAATTTATACTATAGCCGTTGTTTATGATCACAACAATAGTAAAACTGTACCTCTTGACGTATGGCATGCTAAGTTCTTTAAAATCCATGTTGCTTAAGTGGTATTTTATGTGATTGTGCAACTGATCATTTCGTTATAGATTAAATACTCAATTTTGATAGCACCTGTATAACTTTAAGGGTGGTTCAAAAGTGATCTTTGCGCTGAATAGGTATTGTTGTAAATCAAAAAGGCTTAATTTATTCTGTAAGAAATTTTATAATGTTCTGCTATAATATGTATGTATATTCAAAAGGTGATTATAACAAATGATGATAATTACCAGCTTGCGTGATAAATTAAACATACACCTGTAGTAAGATTAACGGTTTTGTAAAACACAGCATGGTGTCCGAAATGTTCTTAAATTATTATCGTTTAAAGAAAGAGTTGCTTCATTAATAAGATAGATGGTTTCCTGATATTTTATGTAGACGACCTCGTAGCCTAGTCTGTCATAATCATGAGGCCTGCGAAATCGCAGGGCTTTTGTTGTCGCTCGGGTCGTGGGTTTTATTAATTTTCCTATGTCAACTACGACACAGGGAATCCTAGTCTTTTTAATGGAAATAGCCGACCAAAGAGCTGACGATAAGTGGCTATCGTCGCCCATGGACATCAGCAACACTAAATTTATTTATTTATTTATTGCACCAACAAAGTACAAAGTAATACATACAAGGATATAAACAACGACACAAAATTCAGATTAATTGTTACCTCAATTATAGGCGCAAATAACAAAACTGATGCGTTACCGGTTAAGAAAGAGAAATGAAAGAGAATGAAAGAACTGCGGAAACGTGATAGGAATGAACTGTTTCCAGTGATCAGAATACTAGTGCACTTGCCACTTGGATACAATACAACATAGATACCTACATGTACTCGATATAAGCGTGTTGTATTGCATCTGAGCAAGACATTAATGCGTAATTATCTTGGTTATATAAACGTCTCATTGTACACTCCGCCTGACGGTTAACACATCATCAGACATAATGACAATTGACAATATCTGCGTTGTTGCGTCTAGACACTTGATGCACAGTAAAGGAAGTACCTATGTTTAATTGTTGTTATGATTTGCTCTTTATGTCTACTTCTCGTATATAAGTGTACTAGCTTTTACCCGCAACTTCACCCGCGGTAGAGATCGATTTTTTACAAATCCCGCGGGAACACTGAACTTTTCCGGGATAAAAAGTAGCCTATGTGTTAATCCAAGGTATAGCCTATTCTATTTCTTTCGGCCAAATCGGTTTAGTTGTGGCGTGATTGAGAAACAAACATCCAAACATCTTACAAACATTTACATTTATAATATTAATAGAATTGTACATTGATGTAAAATTGCTGGAGATCAGTGCATAGTATGAAAAAAATTACATTTTTTTACGCGATAATTACAACATATTCATACTCATTGAAATTTTACCTTCTTAGAGATGACATAAAAATAAATGTTTTTTATGGATGTGATCCTTGCAATTTTTAAAATGATGCGTATTTCAAGACTAACTAAAGTAGGTACCTACCTATCGTTAAGATACCTCTGTAATTGATATACGAGCTTCTGTAGAACTCTTCAAACAAATCACGATTTGACTTACATCACCTTTCGCGGTGAAGTACTTAAGGCTTTCCTTTTGCGGATTCGGTGAAATAATCCGGATAGGGTGCGGGCGCGGGCGAGGCGACTTGTCTAGATAACGGTCGCGTTTCCCGCCACTATCGATATCGGTTCGGTACGGTTCGTGCGGTTCAATGGAATTCCTTATTCCACATCGATACTATCTGTTGAGAAATGTTGGATATAGGTGGTTGAGATCGTGTTAATGTTGTTCGATCCTAAAAAATCGAATTTGCGCCGATTACAGATGCCCAGTATGCCAGTTAAAGGCATGAGGTAGTAATGTGGAATATAATAATACGTGGGACTGAGTTCACAGGTAGAAGATATATTTTTAGTACCTGGGTACTTATTCTACTATAAAATAATAGGTATGTAGGTATATACGAGTATAATGTGGAGTAGTTGCGGAAAAATTACATGGCAGAAAAATATTCTATTTAATTTTCATCGCTAATGACAGGAACTATGTTGATGTATATCAATCTTTTATTGAGACTAACTTATTTAACTTTAGGTTAATCACTTTCGCGCTGACCATGTACCTTGATTTGGATCATCAACTCATACGTCTGCATTTACGTAAAAGAAAAGAGCGCACTTAACTGATGTCAGTAATAGTTACAAGTATCAGACGTAACGCTGCGGAAACCCATTGTTACTAAGTTAGTCAGCACATTACTCGCGTACTGCTGTAAAGTAGATTATTACTAACTTGATTTCCTTTTATGCTTAAGTACAGTACAAATTGTAAATGAAATTTTAAGTCGAAGAAACTGTTACAACCGTTTGTCCAAAAGTCCATCGAAAACTGTACACACCTCAATCCCATCTGACACGTAACGTATGTGTGTCGTACGTGAGCTCGGCCCTCCTCGATCCCACCTGGAGGGTAAACGACCACGTGACCCATATCCGAGGCACGGACTTTCACCGGCGGCCGTTCACCCGGGAACCGTCTAGTCTCCTCACATCGCTCCAGTTCCAAATTGGAAGCGCTCACCCGCTCCGACCGACCGACCGACGCCCCGTTCCATTCCGTTCCATCCATTAATTGGGACGCATTCCAATTAGGCCCTCGTTACGTACGCCTCTTACGCAATTATCGTCGGACAGCTAAGTCGTTCAGTGGGACGTTTTCTCAACACGACCACGATTTACGTCGTGTTTTATGCGCATCGTGACAGATGATAATATATGATTACGTTCGCTTTGAATATTGAAAGATGACAGGATTGAAGATCGTGAGAGATGTGATTTTTGTTTGTGTATTTTGTATGTAAATTGCCGATAAATAAGCAGAACAGCCACATGATGTTAAGTACGTGGACATCGTAGCTCATGGACATCGGCACAGTACCATTAACCTAGACCTTACGGTCTTAACGCTGTCTGATCTTAGCTGCACGCCGTCTGCTTGTATATCTTCTGGAAATTAAGACGAATGCACCAGTGCTTCGCAAGTGCCAATTCTCACTAGCTCACTATGGTTAACTTTACTAGTTACCATAGGCTCTACTCAACAAGATAGTATTCGCGACTATATCACTTCGCCTACTCAATGTGGGGTGGCAATTGTAATGAGTCCCATTCATGATGGATTGGACTCGACATCCGTGTTCCAGTGTAATATTCAGACAAAGGACTCGCACAGTATCCCGTTTTAATTTAATCGGATCGCGTTTATTGCGTGTCAGTAATCTGGACTCGTGATCCTTTTTTTACGTATATTTTCATGAAAGGTACACTTCAAAATTAATTGACAGCATGACGGACAGATATTAATCATTTCTTTTTCATTTTGCAGTCCTTACGGCATTTCGCGATTTTTTTGTGTGGCTTATTACCGATTATTAAACGCTTTTATTTAGCTTCACTTCGGAGCATCAAATCTTGTAAGGGGCCGTCCATTAATCACGTGATCTTTTTTTAGCATTTTTTAACCCCCCCCCTCCCCCTTGGTGATATGTAGTGAGGTTTAAGACTACCCCCCCCCCTCCCCCAACATCACGTGTATTTTTCCTTTCTTATACTCTGCAAAAAGGTCTTTATATAGATCACCTAATTTCGACATTAATCCAAAACATGCCGAGCCGGTAGTCGGTGGCGGCGCGTGAGGCCTTCGTTCGTTACCTGGCAACGGCAAGTCAAAGTCACACTACACGCTGCTTTTCTATTTAAAAATCGCGCGTTTGTCGAAAAAATAAATACACGTGATATCTTACTACACCCCCCCCTCCCCCTTCGTGATATTTTCGTGATTTTTGTCAAACCCCTCCCCCCCCTTTCAAGCCTCACGTGATTAATGGACGGCCCCTAACGTTAATTTGAATGACTTCCCTTTAATGAAAATTGATGAAATTTGGCAGACATGTGTATTTCCGAGGACAATACACGAAAATCATATTTAATTTATACCAGCTTTTTTTAAACGCTTTTATTTAGCTTCACTTCGGAGCATCAAAGCATCAAATCTTGTAACGTTAATTTGAATGACTTCCCTTTAATGAAAATTGATGAAATTTGGCAGACATGTGTATTTCCGATGACAATACACGAAAATCATATTTTAAACTAATTTTCATTGTTTATTTGTTGTTAAATTAAAAAAAACGATTTTCAGACTTTAGACGCATAATTCTCTATGTTCTATTTTACGTAGAGACTTGAAATTTTCACAACTTGTAGCTAATTTTATAAACTAAACATTATTGAAATAAAAGCGTTTTAAAAAAAAATTTTTTTTCATTTGACTTATTTTTTTCTGAAGTTCTGAAAAACGTCTTTGACATAGTTTGGAGCGCCAATTTTAAGGATTCTGAGTTTGATCGTCGTTCATAGATATTTAGGTGAAAGCTGTTGATATTTGAATTGATAGATGTCTTACGTTTGTTTTATTTTATTTATTTAAAACACTGGACCATACTTGGCCGCGTCAGGCAGAAATAAATTGGTCGATTCTCTGAAACCAAAATAGTGTCATGAAGTCAATATCTATTAATTTACAATCTCCTTTCCAAATAAAATAGAAAGTTAAACTTAATACATTATTTTTACCGAAATTCATATTTTAATCGAAGACAATAACGTAATCTAGGTATTATTATTATATTTTACGTCGGTAGTTCCGGTTCAATAACATACCATGAGAACATTTTCCACTGAAATCAAACCCATATTAAATGAATACTTCCGGGCTGAATCAATGATGATTCCATATAATTAATACATTTTCATTGTTATTGGTCAACCACTGATGACGACACTGAGCACGACAGGATTATTTATGATGAATGTAACGACTTCAACGATCTGTTTTGTCGTGAAGATTAAAGTTCTGTTTTTACTGAAACTCAAACAGTCGTACAACACTTTTTGTGTGATGGGCTTATCTGTATGTCACTCGGGGTTGATGTACGGTTAATCAGCCACGATTATAAATAGTGCACATTGCTACTTAAACTACTTACGGTTAAACTTGTTGATGTGAGAATTAAGGTGGAGCTTGTAGATCTCTGTATTAAGTTTAAATATCCTTATCTCTGAAACATGGAAATACGTTATCTATCATTATGTTATCAACACATATCAACACAACTTTAATGTCAGTAGTTTAAAAACTAGCGCTAACTTTCTATTCTTAACCCATGAGATTGTTTACTTCGTATCCTTAGTTTTTTACTTACTTCAGTTGTATAGCTGAATGTATAATAACTTTAATTTCTGGAATAAATTTGAATTATATTGTAATAATTTTAATGGTAACATGATGATCGCGCACCTTTGGAAAAAACAAAATAATTTTAATTTCAATGTAATGGCCTTGCAAATGAACGTTTTCTATTCTATTCTATTCTAATGTATATCACAGTAACATCTTCACTCTAATTCGGCTCGTTTTACAATCATAATGCTATTTTTAATGAAGCAGTTACGAAGCAATCATCACGTTTATATTTGTGCCCCGCGGCTACTGCCTTTTTATTAGAGGTCGCTATTGCGAGTATCTCACTTTGAGATGATACCTAAGCTTGTTAGAGCCGAAATTGATGAGAAATATTATTTTTATCTTTATTATTTATTAACCAGTTGGCTCGGGAGCCCTCGTTCGGCTCAATGACACGATGACGACATAATTATACGACGATACGACGCCGACGACGTTGTTTGATATAGTGTGAATATATCGTTAATGGGTCAGTATATAACACAACACAATTACGATAAATGTGCCAATGTTATGCTAGTATCGAAGTAGCAGCATGCAGTTATTTACGAGCTAGTAAACTCTATAATGCGTAACAAAAACTATTTCGCAGTTAATCAAACAACTCGCAGACAAAATCGCAGATTCAGCTAAGCGCAGATCAGCGTTTCGTATGCTGATATTTTGTATTGTGTGTATGATTTGTATTCTGCTACGATACCTCAATACTAGAATGATGAGAAGATTTCATAATTTAATCACATGCTTTACAGATTATTTTATTACACATATAAATCAAAACGCAATGCGTTCATTTAGAACTAGTCAAGTCTTCCCTCGGTCTCTGGTTAATAAGTAAAGCTATAGTTTAAACTTTTTATCATACCATCCAACGATATAGTTGGTCATTGAACTTATTTAAAATTCAAAAAATTAGGTCAAGTAAAATTTATTCATATCACGCGAAACATTCATACATTCGTACGTTACTCCTCGCTAAACATAGGTTATTATCCTGGAAAGCCCTGGATACGAGAGCGGTCAACGTAATTTTAGACACGAATAGCCACCACCCTAACAAATTCTCGGCTGGCACGCAAATATTAGTGCTGGCTAGGAATACCTAAGGCAGTGAGCATGCGTGCCTCGGGCTTAATTAAAACGTGTAAACCCACATACATGTACATACGAGAACACTTGCTGCTAATGAACTAGAAGTATCTCTATAATTATGTTACAGCTCTAATTTATTGGCGACCGAAATAATAATTGAATTAAATTCATGACCAGGTAATTTAACGGCTTCGAAAGACAATTTTTCCTGCTTCTGCTGCCGTATGTATGCTCTCAGCTGAATATAGAAGAGGCAATGTTGCCAGCTCTCTTACGTTGGAACCGTTGGACCCAAGGCCACTGTGTGATGATTGAGTACTTTATCCGCCTCATTAGCTACATTATTTTAGTAGTAATACTGAAATATTTTAAACCTCTAACTAAAGTGTTGCGGTTGAAGTATAGGAGAGCTATTTTAAAAGCGGGTTCGACGCTTCATCCTTTTTATGCTACCGGTCGATCGATCCTATTTAATGTTTTGTGATAGAAAACATCGTGAAGAAACGTCCTAATCCTAATGTTCTTCATAACATCTTCGAAGATGTCTGCTAGTCCAAACTTGGACCGATGCCTATAATATCCTTCGCACTACTTCTCAACAACATTGTAGTAGAAGATTCTAGACATAGAAAATTTGTGGATCTTGATTATGAAGCGCTTAATATAGAACAACACGTTTGTTCCACGCTGTAAGTGCCCTTCAACCATTATATTCATAGATTAAAACAATAAGCAGTAATAAAGATGATTAACGCTAATGCGTGACTCGGCCCACGCGTGCTATTCCACGCATGTACGACAGGGGCGGTTATTGTTATCCCGTTACAAACAGATCATTCCTATGCCAGATTCGGCACAATGAGTTTATTCGACAGCCAGCGCCATTGTTCCGGCATTGGTGGCAACAAAAGAGGTGTTTGCATAATATTACTATCAGACAGCATCGTATTAAGGTATCGGTTTTAAGCTCTCAATGGCTCCGACTCGTATATTGTTGTAGGGATTTTCAACGAGGTTATTTAGATATTCACCAGCCTTGTTTGATCTTTGTGTTGCATGGAATTCTAATGTGTGGATTACGTAGATCTACATTAAGTACCATTAAAGGAGATCGCCAAAATCCCATGCACCTCTGGGCTAAGAACATAATTAATGTAACGTATGTTAATGTAACATTCGTCTCAGTGGGTGGACCCGGGTACAGCACCTAATCAGTGCGCTAAAAAAATTACTCATAGAAAGATGACTGTACCTACTGTCTGTGACTGTCTGTTGGACCAGTGCCGGTCTTGCACATCACAGCTTCTTACTGAATGACACAACAGTAACGTCAAATGTCGATCGCCAAGAATTGCAAACAATGACGGAGAAGCTCGCAATTCAATAACCAAATCTGGTCAATCGTTCTTCCAATGGAGAAGAACGCTTCTCCACGATAACGCGTGAGCTCACACTTTACGACAAACCATCGCAAAGCTACAAGAGTTAAATCTGGCAGCTCTCCATCACCCACCGTTGCCCCAACAGAGTTCTTCTTTTTTCAAAATTTAGACAAATATTTAAGTGGGAAAAAGTTTAACACCCGAGACACAACAGTACAGGCAGTACAAAACGCTTTCGCTTAATTCTTCGCCTCCCGTCCGGCAGACTTCTACAGTAAAGGGATAAACAAACTGCCTTCAAAATGGCTAAATTGCATAGATAATTTGGGTCAGTACTTTGATTACTATAATAAAATAATTACCTAAATTTTTGTTTTTAAATTTTCATACGAATCACCAATTTCGTAGATAAAGACCTAAAAAAAAGCCGAGCTGTAGTAGGCAAAGGAAATTCAAATACAGAACAAAGAAAAAATGTTTTAAGAAACAGAACCTTTCTTTTTTCCTCGGTAATTCGCGTAAGATACAATATTATTAAAAACGCTCCGCAATGATACAATCCAATAAATACAAGGAAAGGAAGTTGAAAAGAGGGAACAATAAAAACTGGGCCTTCCAAAAACAACGAGCTCCCACGACCTCGCTTTCCGGTGTGTTATTGTCTATCGCAGATTTCATACCGCAAGCGTTGCTCTTTTTCTGATGAAAGTGACAAATCGTTTGGATTACTAATGGTTTTGTACAGTGAAAGTTGCGCTTAACAAAACCAGTAGCTGTTCGTGGTTAACTTTCGTTCTTTTCATCGACGACACGATCGGTTGTGATTACGGACTTACGAGTGCGATGTCGATTCATCTCTAGTTCTCTACGTTGACCAATAACAACGTATCACGCGTATTAGTGATAGACTAATACAATACCAAAGTTTCATTGGCTAGTGCTACGTCATCTCAAGGCATTATATTATTATTGTTTATAAAGACAATTTCAAACATTTTGTTTCTAACAAATTGTTGTATGACGCATAAAGTGAGTTGAAGATTTTACGGCTATGTTAGCATAAGTAGTTAATGAGTAATAGTCGATAAACTTAATAATTCGGAACCTTACATTGCGCGTGGCCTGACACGCACTTGCCAGCTTTTTATTATATTTTTTTTTGACAATAATTATTACAAATATTATCTATATTAAAACTTGGTCTTAGAGAAATCTAATAAAATAGTGTGGTTGGCTCCTATATCCTTCAGACCGAAACGCTCAAACTAACGGCTTTTGAAATAAATGCATTTAGAATATTACGTTAAATATTTCGCTACTAAATATTATACCTATACAGCTATTATAATAATTAAAAAGTAAGATATTATTAAAAGTTAAAAGCGATCTGGCGAGGTGATAGCGTTTTCAATGTGTAACTCGAGCTTAGATAATGTTGCAATATACTTTCTAAACCCTTTCTCGGCTGTGGCTAGAATTATAGCTTTCATTTAATTATGTATCTGCTAAGAGAAAGGGTTCCAGGTATCTATGATGTTGTTAGAGCAGAAGTTTTTCTTGATATAGCCCGTATAATTAGAAGTTTCCACCACATAGTTATCGCAGTGGAAATATCTTTTGCCATCAGGACTTTAAATGTTTAAAATTTGTTTTTCATGGGTTGTCTTTAGAATATGCAGTATTATTGACGAACATTTCAACTATTTTAGATTTTGAAAATCCATACACGATTTAAAGTAGCTAATTCATTCGCCGATATTTTCACGCTCATATTATGTACCTTTTGGCTACATTATCATCCGGAGTCTTAATAACAAAAACAGTAACATCTGTCGTCCTCGACGCATTTAACTCTCATATTATCAGCAAAAAAATGTAGATCGTACACATCAGTTGTTCGTAGATCCAGTCCCAAGAATAATCTCACCTCGCCTTGAGCAAGTCAGGCGCTCTTCCTCATTGCACTTGTCTTTTTTCGTACAGCGGGCATGTATGTAAGTACAGTGTAAAACTTGTAAGTTTGGAGGTGAACCGGGTACGTTCGCACCGAAGGGATACGGGACCTTGAATTAAAGCCGCTCGGGTTGACCGCATACAAGATGCGGTGGAATTATTCAAGCCAGCCTTACAAGCCTCTGAACTGGACAAGGTAACGTGGCGGGCGTGACTCAATTCTTGTGACACTTGCTTGGATCAACTGCATCTATTTTGAATTACCTATAATACATTTGTTTGTGTCAATTTGTAAAATAATGACCACTTTTTGATATAACCGGTATACGAACAAACATGCCACCTGGTGAAAGATCACCACAGTACACAGGACATTAATAACTAGTAAATTCAACTGAAGACATAAACCGATCATTCCAAAATGAATAATCAACAAAATTAAAAACTTTGAAAAACCCACGCTGGATGTTAGCAAAAAAAAGAAAAAGGATGAAATACACTACCGTAGCCAACGTAGTATAAGGCTAATATTAGTATAGATATATCTATGATGTTCATTAAATTTTCACCTTTGACTTTTGAATATACCTATTCAATTTACCAACAGCAATTTAAATACCAATGGCCGTTGTTGTAGCCTATCTTTCATTTACGGGTTGAAATTGTTGAAAGACTTAGTTTTAATGCTATTTTCTGAACAAAAACCACTTAATTGGCGCAAAACAAGACGTTCACCGTTCGGTAGCTATGTATGCTAAAAGTAACTGGGCTAAATATAATCACGCTATGTCATCAAGAGAGGTACAGTAATTAAGCACTCTATTTTGCAACTTGGATATGTATTTAAAGCCCAGTTTTGAAAATACCAGCAAGTACTTATTTATTTTGCCTACGTTTCTTGGATGCCGCTCTAGTTAAGAGAGACGTCCAAGGTATAATGTGGACAACTTGGTTTTTTATTATTTTTCTGCCCTTTTGGTAGTTTGTAAATTATAGATTACCCACAATAGATACCGCATACAAGGCAACTAACGCGCGGCAACACGCTTGTGCTTTTGCCTGCAATATAAAGCTATGCTAGCATTCACGACATTAACATCGACCAAGACCTTTTTGACCCGTAGACACACGGATCTTTCAAAATTTTGTAAATTTCAAAAAATCATTCGCTGATAAAAGCATGGCTTCTTGTAGTATGAAATGGTGTGGAAAATCATTTAGAAAAACAGTTACCAAGAAAAGGCATAACAAGTAATTCATATTTATTTTACAATTTTTTTTTAATGAAGCAGAGTTCAACTTAAGCTGGTTTTGATAGCAACATTTTATGAACATTTCATTCTTAATTCAAAATATTTTTTTTATTTCTGACTAATGACAATACTAGAAAAGTGATTTTTTCATTTTAAAGACGTATCGATATTCATTTTGAGGATAAAAACAAAAAGCAGATCAAAGCAACAACCCATAATTGTCCCACTGCTGGGCTCGGGGTCTCCTCTCACAATGTGAGGGGTATAGGCCATAGTCTACCACGCTGGCCAAGTGCGGATTGGTAGACTTCACACACCTTCGAGAACTTTATGGAGAACTCTCCGGTGTGCAGGTTTCCTCACGATGTTTTCCTTCACCGAAGCAAGTGATAATTAACTTGTAATACGCACATAATATTTGAAAATTAAAGGTGCGTGCCAGGATTTGAACTCGGGCCCCTTGGTTCGGGAGACCAATGTTCTAACCGCTAGGCTATCACTGCTTCTATCTTCTATCATTTTGAGGATATTCCTATGAAATCTATAATTACTAACAATAGTATTAGCCGTATTGGGGTGGCTTAGAACACTAACCCCAATCCCACGCCGGATGGATCTCGTAAGAGGCGTCTAAATCCTTCCCGATGGTGATAGGGCCCCTCGAGGAATTATATTGGTAATATTGTTTTTGTTAATTAATACCATTATTACTATTATCATTTCTGGGACATTGTATATATGAAAACTGTTAATATTATATTAATAAACGTGTCGATATTTTCATTTCATTATTTTTCGGTATATGTAAATGTCCTGAAAGTAATTAATGATAATAAATCATAAACATCGATCGTAAGATTTATCGATCATACATACTCAGTCACTATGGATGGGTTGAGCTCGATAAATTCCAAGTTTGAATTTGAGATATCCAATCACAGCGCATCTGTTTGGTACCCCCCAACCCGCACCTTCCGTCAAATTGAGAGTTTGAAGTCTAAGAAATATTCACTAATGCGGTATCTATTGGGGGTAATCTATGTTGTAAATACTGGTTTTAATTGAAGTTCAATTTCATAAAATAATATCTCAGCTAGGTCTTCTTCATGTGTTTCGATACAAGGGTTTCGAATTATTTTCAATTGCATGTCGTTATCTGTCGGTCAATTTGTACTTAGTCATTGTTTTATTTTTTACCGTTGATTGTTCGATAGTATAGTTTCACTGTAGACGCATTGTCTGACCGTTCGGTTGATGTCATCTTCTTTGTTTTTCTGAAATACCAATTCATATCTCTACGATCACGTGCATGTACTGTTATAAACATTAAACTCGCAACAATTCACAATTCGGTCGCGTACGATTCCGCCTGTGCGAGCCACTTTGCAAAGATAATCTCAAAAGATTCACTTCGCTCATGATATCAAATCTTTATTATTTATCTCTTTGTGAGTAAGGTCGTGTCTGCAACCTGCGTTATTGTTTGTTGTATTTATTTTTCATTAGCCGTCGTAAATTGTGATTGTAAAGAGTGATCGGATCGGTATTTTCTAACATCGTTTGTACGGGCGCGCGGTGTGCCGCCAGTCGCCTAGCCGGTGACGTGTGTGTTGAATAATCAGTTTTGCAACATCGATGGCATTGTTGCGGCGAGGCGCGGGCGCTGCGCCCGTGCGGGCCGATGAACCAGTGAAAGTGTGAAAGTGAGACGAATGCGCTCGCGCACCACGATCATCCGCTAGCCTATTCAGATTTATTACCGCGCTATTAAACTTCGCACTTCACTTCGCCGATATTGATATTCATCTGTCGTCTTTGCTCACGATAGTCATTGCAGAATTTGTTCGCTTCATGATTATTAAGCATTTAGCCAACTTGAAATTTCATTTTAAGTATCTACCTATTTGAAAACGGTAAGTATATTACTCGAGCGGAATAAATTTATGACCTGTAATCACGTTTCTCCAGTTTAATTTCTAAACCACGTCATGTACCACTTTCCTTACCGTAACATGCGTAGCCTGCTTGTTCTTGTGTATTATAATAATTTTGCAATTTAAACCATAAATATGTCAGAACGGGTGCTCACGACAACACTGTCAGTCTTTGTCGTGAAAAGTATGTTTCTGTGGCAAACAATATACCTAATATCTTACAGATAGGTTTACCTTAAGTTTAAAAATATTAAAATGAAGTACTCTGATGTTTTATTGCACTTTAATCCGAGCCGGTAATGATATAGATGTAATAGCGTAATAAAAGTCCAGTAACAGTTTTTACGATCCCAAAAGTAAGTCATGAAAAAATTGCACATTCATTCACACGAGTCACGTTTAACAACTCCGTGAAGAGAAGAGCAAAATAATACAAATAAAAAATGCTCTGTAGTTCCTATCCAAGTCTACCTTTCCTATTCATGTCATTCAAAATGATGTTAGATGCATAAATATTTACGTCAATGCATTTATCTCGTTTTTATGTGTTGGCTGTCAGATGGCTGGAGAAGATAAAAAGACAGAACTTTTACCATTCATTTTATTTGCAATATTTTTTCCTGTTACGATATTACATTAATATATTAGAAGTTACAAATTCTGCAGAGAATGTTTCGTTGCATGTTGTTGATTTCGCATTATGTCCCTACGAGTGGTGCATGAATCATAACATTATATCGCGACACCACGTGTCTACACTTCTCACATACATGTGACGTGCGCGGGACTAATGATGTTAAGTTTTCGCTTCACGGAGTCGAATAATTGCAATACAATTGGGGCATACTAGACCCAATTCCGACACACGGAAACATATTTTGGGATGTGCAAGCTGTGCAATCCAGTTGGCGCTGTTTTACAAAAACATTGAAATAAGAGAAGACAATGCAGAGGATATGATAAAAGTTGCTTGTCTGTGGGGTATGTAAGCTGGAGAACATAAAGACATGAAGATGAAATTTTGTGACTTTACATTTACCTTTTAGACACAATGGAAGGCCTATTGAAGAAGAATTATATCATGAAAGCTTGGCAAATAGTTAACTAGTATAGGAAAAGCTATTTGTCGTCTACATCGGCCTTGTGCGAATTCACACAACTTCGAGATTCTGATGTAGAAATCAGCTAGGGTCTGTTGGTTTCCTTCCCAAGGAAAGTCGAATTTATGTGTATTATGCACATTTGAATATTTAAAAGGATTTATAATTTACAACGCTAACTTTTAGCTGAACATTTACTTCAAGAACGTTACCCTTTTGTTCGGCATGGACTGTTAAACAGATTCCCTACACCCGAAAACACTGTTTCATTAAATTGAAATTAATCCAATTCACAGTTGCATCAGCGTCGTTTGCCCTTCTTACTAATTGCTTCATGATTTAGTGGTACTGAAACCCGAACCTTGTGTGACTTGCCATGTGCACTAGATATGGGTTCAATTGGAAGAGTACGGACGTTGACTCTGGCAGCTCGTTAATGCTGCTTAAATGCATTCAGTAAATGTATTAAGAGCTTGTATTTAAGGATTTTTATTGTATCCCACACCAATCCGCCCTGGAGCAACGTACTGGAGTAGTATGATCTAAGCCTCCTCTAGAGGTGAGACCCGTGCTCAGTTCAGTAGTTGGCCTTTAATGTACTAAGGTAAGCAAATCTTCAATTTGTTGTATGGAAAAAGTGGGAAATCGACTTTATTAATAGGCCGAATGTAGGCACATTCGTTGCTTTAGTGCATGCATTGTTCTAGTGGTCTCAATCCACCGTAGGATTATTGCCTTTCAAATAAAACCATTTTGAGGCATATCGGTTGGATGGTTTCAAAGTCATAATCATAATAAGTCATCCATACATTTTTTTTTGAGATTTATATATATCGACGCCCCCGGGGAATAAAATGGTATCGACGGTTACCGAAAAAAATTTTTTTTTCATTTTTGGCATCTACGAGTCAATATACATCTGCTAAATATTATTTAGGTTTTTATCTTTGAATTTCATAAAATTAGAGCCATTTTATTTTTATTCCTCGGAAGTCATGTACAAATTATAGCCCATAATAAAGTCGTAATCATATATTACTGAACAACTACTAGTCTCTTAAGAACAGTAAGACGCGTATACCATTTTATTCTTCTCTAAATAAAATTGTAACATTTCAATACTTCAAAGATGAGTATTAACTTTGACCGGAAGAAAATTGTAATAGTTTAATACATTTACAATTAATTCATAAAAGTTCATTAAAAGTGTATCGTAAGTGATGAAAACTGTCGATAGCATGATAGAGTTTTACGGGAATAAAATTGTTATATACACTTACGTGCTACACAATTAAATACGATAACAGTATTATTGTTTTTTGGTGATAATTAAAAAGATATATATTATTTTATTATTATTTTTATGGAATGTAATTCCAGAAAAAATAACGCACGTTTTGATGTATAATTCAAAGATACCCAATCATTATACTGCCTACGATAAAACAAAACTGGTTTTTTGCTTCTCCTGTAAAATTTACTTTTCTCTATTACCATTTTATTCCCCGGGGACGTCGATATAGTTTGTATGTTTTGGTTCTGCCATACGTTTCCTACATTATTTCCCCGTCGTTACTTATATAATCTCCAAGTTTATACCATAAGATACACTTCTGCGTTGTATCACATTTCAGCTCCTTGCGCTCATGTTGAAATGTTACTCGTTAGCAACATTTCTACAGCGACTGACATCATTATTTGAGGTGTCTGCGATGCTTGTGTTAACTTTATCCTTTTCTTCTATATTATTTTGAATGGTTCAAAAATATGCATCACTTGGAACGATATGTGAAGTGATATCATATAAAAACATTTCAGACAAAAACACATTTTGGTAGACTAGGTATCATTTGAAACTTAAAAGTAGCTTCTGATTACTTTATTACGTTGTATTTTTGTCGTTGACGTAGTGCAATAACAGCTATAATGTGATATTGATGATACGCTGCGATAAATTATAAATGGAACAGATGTGTGCAATTTTAGTCAAGGGCAAATGCAGTGATTTATTTTAGGAACATTTTTGTTTCGTGTTCAATCATAGATGTAAACTTTTAAACATCTATGTGTTCAATGTTACGTTTAAACTTAAAATATTTTTTTGCGTTATTTCATGTTCGAGCCTTCTTATAATTCGAGAAATAAAATTTGTTTAGTAGTAGTTTTTATGTGTTTTTAAGTATTTTTTTTTCTGGTATTTTATTCCTTATCCCACCAAAAACATTTTCATGTAAAATGTTTCCCAGACGAGAACATTATCGCTCTACATCAAAAAGTTAGAGCTAAGCTTCTAACTCTACACGCCCTAACTATACAAGTCTCTATCTTCACTCTTCACAGACATCTACACCTTAGTCAATATATTACATATATCCTAGATTTAATAGAAAAAACTACTATAAAGACTACTAAATTATTTTTTTCATTTGGTTCCGTTTCAATATTATAACGATCAATTTTATAATGAGGTTTTGTAACATTTTTTAGTGGTATTATTCATCGTGATAATAATTCTTGTCATTAGTAATATCCGCGATACCAACTGGGTTCTTTACGGGGCGCATGCAACCATGATTAGTAATGCATGATGCCTGCATCGGCCCACTCTCTCCATTGTCTCGCATGACGTTTCACAATCTTTTGTATCTAGGAACTCATCATTGTCAAATCTTCTTTTCTTCTCAACATATCATTTTATCGCTTTCATGACAACGTAACAGTCTATTATTATTTATTTGACGATGGTACAACTGTACAAACGTGTTTGGATTAGAATGATTTGTCTAAAAGAATGATAAAATTCCAATCATAGCTTTCACTGTTGAGGTAGAGTTAGCGGAGCGCCCGTGAATATTAGCAACACCGAGGGCATCGTACATAAGTGTTTTTATTGTAAAATGTATAGGAAAGGAGATATTGTCTAAAAACTGCTATGAGGCGCCATTTTGCCAATATAGTGGCGCAAGCGGCAAAGATACAAGGTGGCAAAGTTGAAATTCGGAAAGAGCACATCAAAATCTGTAAATATACCAATTTTCTTAACTCCCGTCCCCGTCCCCGTCCCAGGTAACACCGTTTTTTCGAACCAAATGACTGGATTATGTCGGCAGTTCTGGATTCTAATTAAATGTGAGAAAAGTACAGTTTTATCTTTTGTATAAAATACATATTGACCACACTTAACAAATTTGGTAGACCATCACCACACCTACTAATTTTGTCGTAAATCAATCAACTCAATAAAAAGGATCGTCCCCCACTTTACTTATCCTTATTGATGGTTTAGTTCCTTGTCGATGTATTTAGTGCCCTCTAAATAACCTTTCAGCCTCATTTGTCACTTCTGTGGAAAATCAAATTATAAAACGTCCGCAATTGGTCCTTCGTTAGCGTCATTGTAGCACCCACGCTTACCTTCACTGACTCTAATGGGGCACTGACAGGATTAAGTACAAGACGTTGAATCGGCCACTTCCCTGAATCGACTGGACCTGAAGTACTGATTTATACACTGTTAGCCAACAGTCGTTAGAGCGTGTGAACTCGTGAACAGGTTAATGGTAGGTTATGGGCTTCCAGGCTCCTCGTTCGTTATTCTCAGTTCGTAATTCATGACGAGGCGTAGGTGTGCGACGTATTACGGTCGATTGATAGTATGTAGGTACTGCACCCACTGACTTTTGACTAAACTTAAATAAGTTAACTTAAACCTTCTCATAATTGATTAGAATGTTGTTTGGTGTATCTGATTCTGTATTCGGTTTTCTTTTTTTAAACGTTACAGTGAATCGGTAACGTGATTTACTATTTTGTATTCTGCCAGTGTGTATTGTTTAGAAATACATATGTTCGTATTTTATTAGAAAAAGAAATCATTCACACCGTCCAAAATAAAATGACGTTATCTCGACTCCTAAGTTGTGCGATAGGTATTCAAATAAGGCAAAGTAACTCAATACACCATTCACATGTCAATCCTTTAATGTACACTCATTGCTTGATGTTTTTTGCTAGATTTCTGCAAATAAAATACAGTTAGTTACATAACATGCTTTGACAGTGAAGGATTTCGTTGTAATCTGAGTCGATCTGTGTAGAAAGAATCCTTGATCGAAATTCAAATGTGTATTTGTAAGGCTAAAAAATAAAATTCAATGTGTAGATCAATCCATATTCAGACTTAACTGAAACCTTGTTCCATAAGGAGTAATTTTAAAGATTAAAAAAATTCATTAACTGTAAATAATCATACAATTACGTAGGATCGACCTCCATTACTGTATTAAAATATTAAGTATTAAGATCTGCAGTATCGATGTTTTCAAGGTATTTTATAGCCGAAGCAAGTAAAGCAAATAGGTATTTTAAATCTTCTCAAATACAGTGTGTAAATGTAAAGTATGTAGCACAATTAAATAAAATTATAATACAATTAAACCCATAAGCACTGCTAACCATTTGATATTAATATAAATGCTGAACATTAAATCTTAGATAAATTTATTCTAGGTTCTGATTTATTCTTATAACGTCTATAACTTTACATATGATTAACATCAATAAGGATCACTTCGCAGCAAAAGCATTTCATTCGGTGTCAACAGTTATTGAAACGTATTATAAATCATCTCGATTCTCGATATTACTCCCCATTCTAATGCATAACGAACGAGGTAATTCGATTTGTATAAAATAGGATATCGAGTCAAGTCGACGGCGACAGCTACAGTTGTAAGTTTGTAACGTATAAAACGGTACATTGTGGTGAAATGGTATCAATGGCAAATGTATTTTATATTATAGATCGAGGTGGAATCGAGAAGAGCGGTAATAAGTTTCCAAGTGACATTCGTGACAAACCGAAAATAACCGTAGAGAGTGTGTGAATGGCGAACATCTGAATATAAGAGCAAGAAGCGGTGCGACAGATCGGTCTCACGCGCAATAGATTCTATCGGACAACGCCGGCCTACAGTCTGCATTTAATTACTCGTCTGTGGTAGGTTATGTTGTAATAGAATTGTTCAGTGTTAATAAAGCCGCAGATGTTTTAGATGCGGCACTTAAACCTTCTTGAAGATTGTCTGGTGGAAAATTTGAGATCAGCTTATTATGAACAGGGAACAGCTTTACTTTACACTAATTCTTTATTGTGTTGTGAATTTTATATTGTATGCCAACCTTGTTATGCTGTACTATTTCGCTGTTAATGGATTGCTCTCACTCTTCAAATTCAAATGCGAAATCGTCTTTGTTTTGTCCTCGCTCTCGTGAGCACATTATCTAATACACTTCCCACAATGGTTTGGACGGCGCTCGAGTCACAATGCTTCCATAGACATCTGTTCCGCTCTCGTGAATTAGGTAAATGGTGCATTTGAAGAAACCGACAAACTTCCCTTTTTTCAACGCCCCACTTTGGTCGTGTCTTTGCATATTTGCGATAGAGTTCGGTTGTTAGGCGGCGATTATTGACGCGCTCGGGCATAAAGTATGATTTTCACGGCTTCTCGGGTACTACATTAGAGAGCTGTCAATTCGCCACGCGGACTCACGCGAGCCGTTCACACGACAATCGGGGGCGAGACGATGCAACTGGAGCGAGTAATGGACAAGCTATTCCAATGGAACAGTTTATTGACGTTCTCGTGGTCTTCTCCTTCGGAGGTCGTTATGTACGAAATATTATAATATAATGCTTTCCTTTCCGGAATGCCCTAGATAGATAGATAGATTAACGCCCTTTCAGTCGATTGCGTACTTCTCTAGGACTGCAATTAACAATTTAGAACCTTTCAAAAATATAGGCTTGATTTTAGTTTGAAAGTTAAGTAGATGATCGGGTATAGCAAAGGGCACTATTGTTTAAGCTGCCTTTTTACGGAGTATCCGAGAGAATATGCAAGTGGATCGCCAGCTTTTTTATCGGAGCGCAGCATTAAAGTCGTTGTTGACGGATCTTGCTCGGATATTAAACCCATAAACGATGGCTTTCCACAAGGTTCTGTTGTATCACCGAGGAGGTGTTTATTATGCATATCATTGATATGCTCGAATTCGGGGGCATACATTGCTATGCTGATAACAGTACTAGTTACATCCGCTACTCCGACCACGCAAACATCTCTCGAACACAGTTAATAAAAGACGAACCTTTGTCTGAACTAGAGACATCTGTCCGAGAATTGAGTCCAATTTAATCCCTCGAAGACACAAACGCGTTATGGTCGTAGCGCACATATCAACTCGGAAAGGGATCGGCACCGGATCGCCTCGCCGTCAACCTAACGTAAGCTCGGCTACGGCTAGGCGACGCCGCGCTTACGGCTAGGCGACGCCGCGCTTACGGCTCGCCGGCCGCTGGTTGACGGAATGAATGACAGCAGTTCGCCGACGCAGCGGTAGCCGCGGCGCAGGGCGTGCACGAGGAAACGGAAAGTCGACGGATAGCGTACGGTGAGACGTAAGCGCGGGTACGGCAAGTCGTCCACGCACCGTACCGCGGTTCGTGAGCTTGTCTCGAGGCGAGGCGATTACGTTACGAATCCGATAAGTGTGCTTTACAGTAGGGAGTTTCATACAAAGAATACTGGCATGCAAGAGTTGATACGTTTACGTTCCGTTTACAAGTTGATATGTGTGCTATGACCATTAATCGAAAAATTACCCATTTATCGTGGTAACGCAGTTTCAGAACGTTCCCCTAAACATTTCCAATGCAATGGAGCAATGGAATTTTAAGTGTCGACATTACTAATTAAGTACAGTTTAGGGACCTCTTGGAACTTAAGGCCAAACTAGCCTCAAAGAAACTGTGTGCTCAATAAAGTAGGCAAATGTTATTGTGCACTGCTAATTATAGGTGTAATATTTGTAAAATTTTATATACTATACATAATCTACGCTTTATTCTTTTCTAAGCATTACACTTTCGCTAGCGACATGCAAATCAGAGCGTGAGTTTTGCCGTTGACATCGCCACTATCCGTGACATACCGTCTCTAATGAGGCATAATCTGTTTTACAAATCGACTGCATTTTGCAGTCGCCTTAAGACTACGGTGTCATTACAGGCATTATAGGGTAAGCTGTGACAATCATCCAGCGTAGGAGCGTCTGCGCTTTCACCTCGATCTAGACAATTTTCTTCGACGTCTCTCCGATTCTGAATCTCAGCTCTTGCAATGCAGTCACAACGCTCACCCAGTAATGTGTGGGAAACGGGCGTTCCGAGTTCTTTTTTAATTGCCTCGTGTCGGCTTCGGCGTGTGTTATTATTGCGGGGCGCAATGCAACGCGGGCCACAGAAGTAAGGCGTCTAGCTGTCTCCGGCCAATTTTGCTGTTAATTATGTTCCACCGGGCTGCGCGCTAGTCGGCACGTCTGGCCCGGTAACTGAAGCCACGAAAGTAGGCGACCCGCGTGTGGTGGATGCAGTTGGGCTATTCTCGATTGCTGTTGTTTTTCGATGCACATCTGTTGCCGGTTCGATGACCTCCCAACGGAATCCACCAGTCCTCTTGTTTTTGTTTGTGCAAGCCGGCGCTTTAATGAAACGATTGATTTCAGGTCCACAGGTCAATAAGTGGGCGCGCTAGACGATGAAATATTATTTTGTTTCTTTATGTCTGATCTTAGTGTAATGAACCTTGATAATTGATTTCGATGAAAATTTAAAATAAATGACTTAAGTTTTTTCTTATATTGGATAAAAATGTACTTGATGGGCTGATGGATGCCCATTACGGAGAAAGTGATGGGCTGTCCATTTACGTTTAATTGAAACTTTTGTAATTTAAACTCTACAACAGTGATTGTATAAAAGTAAACTTTCCATTCGGCGTATGTATTAACCGCAAAATTATGAGAATAAAGTTATTTTACTTGAGTAAATTTTAAATTTTCAAAAATTATTTTATTTCAAGCTTCTTGAAATAATTATTTTTTTTTGGTTAATACGTGCGCCGAATGGAAAGTTTAATTTTATTCAATCACTATTGTAGAGTTTATATTACAAAAGTTTCAATTAAACGTAAATGGACAGCCCATCACTTTCTCCGTAATGGGCATCCATCAGCCCATCAAGTACTTTTTTATCCAATATAAGAAAAAACTTAGTCACATAAGAACTTAAACCGGTGGGCGCGGTTGTCGAAGGCTTATAAAAACATGGTATAATAGCAGTGACTATTGAGACTGTCAATCGTGGCGCTCTGTCGAGCCTACTCTGTAATCCGGCGTGACGTTGTGCCTTCAGCCTCAATTACTTGCTCTCAATTCCAATTTAATACGACATAGCATTTGACACCGTCACTAATCAACGCCGAGGTCACCTACTCCACTGAATTTTTTTCTCCGAGTTACGAGCACATTTCCTTATAGATCGAGGTCGATCACTCCACTAAGAATGGCGAATAGTAATTTTGTACGTAACATTTGCTCAGATATTGTGCTGCCGAGATCCCAAGATACATTTTTTTTGTTCGTCGGTAACGTAATAAGTACTCGTGTTTTGTGCTCAATAAAGTGAGTTTTATGTAACATCTTGTTATGTTCGATGTTATGATTGACATGTATATTGGCTTCGCAACTGAATCGAGACTTATTGTTGTATTACACAATTTCATAGTCGATGAATGACGTTAAAATCGTTGCGAATAGTTGTATCTGGATATTAAAATGAAGACTTCGCTTTGCTAAAATGATCTTGGTAGCGTAACGTATTTTGGCACAGCGATACTAATACCATTCGCTTTTTTCAATAATGAACTAATGATACCTACACAATTCATAAAAAAACTTTATATATACTTAACTGCATTTCATTTTGATACTTATTATTAATAAAAAACTGAACTCCTTTCTGACTAAAGCACCCATTTACTGTGACGTAATGATTATGATAGCAAATGACGATAATAACATGCATGGGTTATTGTGCTACTTTAAAATGGATGTTGATAGATATACAAAATACTCATAAAATACTAAGACACTGAAAATACTAATGAAGTAAAAACAAAACAAATAAGTAGTAGACTGTTTAAAAGGCCGCCTTATCGAATAGCTAAACAATCTCTTCCAATTTGTATGTGTGGGAAAAGAGTAAAAAAATATTAAAAATTAACTGCGGGCCTATTATGAACTTTTATAAAACCATTCATGTTCCAGGCAATTCATTTCTCGGGCTTTAAACGACGTATAGTTGGCTAAAAATTGTCACGTGACCGCTTTAGTAACACGAATTTGACGTTAACATTGAAACTTGGGTGGAATTAAAAGTTCATAATAGACCGGCTGGTCCGGCAGATATTCCTCACATTGTTATCATTTTAATATTAATGAAATTATAAAAGTTTTTGATTACTTGTCTGCAACGCCATCTATCGGAACATACAGTGAATGAAACAAGTTACATAATTATGAAACATGAATAAATTTAGACAAAATGTTGTAACCGGTCAACTAACTTACACTGATGTCTTTGTATGCTTATAAAATGTAAATACATGAATACAAATTTTTATATAAGGTTATATGCTTATAAAACACAATGCAGTAGGTAGGTACGTACTTACATCTTAACCGTATTTGGTCGTCCATACAAGTATGTCAGCTTTGTAGGGGTGAAAGTACTAATAAGTATCGAATTGTCTTCCATATCGGCCGCGGAGCTTTAAATTACAAGCCATCCAACGAGTAATTTGATACGTAGCGATAAATTATTAAGAAAGCTATTCATCATGTTGTATGCAGCGTGAAGTACCTAAGACTCTATCAGCGTAGGCTCGGAACAGTCGGACGATTTTAATGACGGTTGTTATAAGTGATTTCGTGTAGATACTACCTAAATTGTTTTTTTTACGTATTGAAAAGTACCTATATCGTTTCAGACATACAAGTGATGAATGTAAGAAAAAAATTTTGGAACATGCAAATTCATATTATGTGTTCTTCAATTTTTCAATAATGATTGTTATGGTTGAATTTCGAACAACCGTTACCACAATGTAACGAATATTCAGGCTGGGGGCTTTATATTGTTTTCTCTTTTTCTTGGTCGGCAATGAACCGGTGATGAATTAGGTGTAACTAATGTCCATAGGGTGACCGTCAGTATGTTTACCGGATAGTTTCCTGTCGTCCCGAAGTCGACATTGTGTGTCGGGCCTACGATGGCTCTATAATAGCTCCTCACGATGTCTTCATTGCAATGTGTTAAGGCTGCATAAATGACGTGTGTTTATTTACGTATTTAGATTTTCTCCGCCATTTGAAAACATTACAAATATGGCAGCTCGCTAGGAAAGTAGATTAGCATCTGGTGTGGGTAATATGATGATGTTGCTACGAGTAATGATATTTTTAATAACTTTAATATTACTATTTTCCCGGGTGGTCGTTTTGATGTTTTTGAAACATAACGAAGGTCAGGCTCAAATAGGCAGGTGACAAATAATATACACTCGGGTGCAATGAAATCGCACATTTGATTTTTTCTGCAAAATACAAATTATTTTTTTTTCTGAAAGATACATATATATTTTTTTAATATGGAATTAAAGCTGGTTTCATTACCTATCCAACGATACCATACAAGCCGTTATTACTTTATCCTACTGCCAAAAAAAAACACCAATTACAAATTCATCCTTTATTAAAAGAAGTTTCCTTGACAAAACTGTGTGGGAAATGAAGGCTTAAAAAAAAACACCCTTTTCTTACAAAAATACCTTTATTAATACGAAGTGTTACCCCCTCTTACTTGAATTACCGCTCGACACCGGTTTCCCATCGACTCTATCAAGTGATTGATAGAGTCTTGTGGGATAGCGTCCCATTCCTCCTTGAGCGCAGTTTGCAGCTCCTGGAGATTAGCTGGAGCAATATTTCGGTCTCTTATTTTCCTTTTTAAATTGTCCCAGACGTGTTCGATCGGATTAAGGTCCGGACTCCGAGCTGGCCACACCATTGTTTTGATATTCACCTCTTGAAGGTACTGCGTTACAATTTGAGCGGTATGGGGTCTTGCATTGTCATGCATAAAGAGAAAGTTCTCTCCAATGAAACCGCTAAATGGTACGACATGTTCCTGGAGAACTTCTTCGACGTACCTCCGAGCAGTTAGTCCCCTTGTTGGACGCCTTATATTGGCCCCAGTGAGGAAGACAAGCTCAGTTTTGGCTTCCAAAGAGATTCCACCCCAGAACATACACGAACCACCGCCATATGCAACGCGTTCCGTGATGCAACACGGGGCAAATCTCTCTGTAGGCCTTCTATAGACCCGCCCTCGTCCATCATTGCCATGGAGACACATCCTAGACTCGTCTGAGAACAGAACTGTTCGCCATTGGTCGACTGTCCAGTTCACATGTTCCTGTGCAAATCGAAGACGGGCTTGGCGGTGAGCTGGCGCCAATTTAGGGCCGTTTGCTGGCCTATGCGCTGTTAGGCCGCCTTCAGCAAGTCTCCTTCTGACCGTCCACCGACTGACTTCCACTTCACGCACCTCTTGGAGATGATGTGCAAGATCAACGGTTGTCAGGCGACGATTTCGCAAAGCCGTCGTTACGAGAAATCGGTTGTCGCGCTGAGTTGTAGCTCTAGCTCGACCAGATCCTCGTCGTCGTTCATAGCCACCAGTCTCCCGATAGCGCTGGTATACACGACGAACTGAATATCGACTGATATTCAGCTGTCGAGCTACAGCACTCTGGTTCTGGCCTGCTTCAATTAGAGCAACGACTTGAGCGGCTTTTTCTGGCGTAGTATCCATTTTCTTCGATAATTATTGCAGCTGTAGTCACTGGACGTCCTTTCAGTTTGAGCGTTGAAATGCAACTGATGACATTTTACTCAAAACATGCCTTTTTATACCTGCATTAGTCTGGCAAACTACGGTAACCTAAGGGAGTTAATTTTAGGGTTTTTTTGTTGTCATTAATTCTTGGCCGTAGGGTAAAGTAATAACGGCTTGTATGGTATCGTTGGATAGGTAATGAAACCAGCTTTAATTCCATATTAAAAAAATATATATGTATCTTTCAGAAAAAAAAATAATTTGTATTTTGCAGAAAAAAATCAAATGTGCGATTTCATTGCACCCGAGTGTAGATAGAATCTATTAAAATAAATGCATGTTTACATTTTTTAGATTTTTGACACTTATCCCAGTAGTAGGCCATTAATGGGTTGAAGCCAGTCGATAAACTCACTACTTCGGACTCCTATAATGTGCGTGGCCTGACACGCATTTGCCCGGTTTTTTCATGGAATGTCCGTGTAGGGGAGCGAATGTGAGCAATTATTTATTTGTAATTCAAAGACAATTTTAACATTGTATTATACATTATTAAGTATTACAAACATCCTTTTGTATAAACAATCGCCTTGAGAATGAAAAAATTAAAACATGCCTGAAGATACTTTTTCTGTGGATGCATAACATTTATAAATTACATAACTGTTCATTGATTGATGTAAAAACTATGACAAGTATTGTAATAATGTCTTCCTCTATATGAATCCTAATATGGGCGGTACATAAATGGGATGATTACGAAACGTTTGTGCAAACAATAATCAATTATGACGCTACGGAATAACCAAGTATACTGCCTACCAATCCTATAGGAGCATTGTTATGCGAAGTACTCACGCTTACCTAATTGTTCATTGTACGTCATTAAAAGATAACTAGCTATCGGCATAAGTTATTCAAAATGTATAACAATATTTTTTATTTCCGGGAGATAAAGATAATTTTAACTTCGTAAAGATAACATTTAATTTTGACAACCATATTCATGTGTAGTTTGAAAAATAAACGCTTAAAGTTTGTGATCGAATCCGGTTTATTTAAGTTTAAACTAATAAGCTATTTTTAATATAATAATTTGAAGAGATTATATTTAGTTCGACATCGAAACGATCAGGATGTCTGTGTTACAATATGGCGTTACCGAAGCATTGCCGATCAAAAGATGTCTTTGCGGCACTGCAACTGAAATGGGTGAAAACATTTCTAGGAAAATTTTACTTTATATGTTATAACTGCTGCCCGCAGCTTCGCATGCGGAAATTATGCTTATCATAAATAATATTGCGACTATAAATTGAGATGTAAGCTATCCTATCTTTCAAGTTGGATCAAACTGCACACGGTGTGCAAAGATTAAAATCGGTTATGTAATTTAGGAGTCCATCGCGGACAAACAACGTGACACGTAATTTATATATATTACGAAGATAGTAGCCAACAAAGTTGGTTGCCGATTTTGTCTTCTTTTGCAAGAGAGTCTCAAAATATGAAATAGTTACATATAAAAAATGTAATAATATTAAATGAGTGAATTTTCTTCTTTCTATTGGGAAAATTGCTACAGTTACTAATTATTTAATTGGACACCAAGTGTTAATCAAGTGTACAATTTGCATTATTTATAGTCAATTAAATAACCTGTGATTAAATCAAATGTATTGTTATTAAACATAAATGGTATGTATACAAGTATTTTCTGTAATGTATGCATACAGTTTGCGGTTGCTTGGTAATTTAAACATGAGCGTAGCGGAAAATGAATCGACCAGTACTGGCCTTCGCCCGTCAACTGATATGTGTTTAATAGGTCGCTTTGTTCCCATGGGTCAATTATCTAGGTACTTGTATTGATTTCTAATCTAGACACGCGGCAGCGTGTCAAGCCAAGTTCAAGCAAAGGAACTGGCTAGCCCGCGCCGAGTGTAATATTACACGAACCACTTGGTGCCACTTTTGACCCTTTTATAACTCAAAACCTCTTTAACGTAAACACATAAAACTACGTGTGTTTAATTATATCCATAAGGACATGTAGAAGACCAAATTTCATGAAGCTAGCTCAAACGGTTATAAAGATATGAAGGTCAAAAAGTCGTAAATTTTAGTACTGACTGACATATAGTACCTAAATCTAACCCACTTCCTGATAACCTAGAAGGATGAAATTTGGAATCCAGCTCGGTAATTGTGTGTAAGCGTAGGAAAAAATCAAAAAGTTAAAAAAAGTCGAAAAATAAGTGGTGTCCTCATACAAAAGTATGGGACCGAAGCAGAGCCATCTAGCGGCAGTGAAAAGAAAAGCTTCGGTCCCATACAAATCTTAGCCAACTCGTATAGCCAACAGAGGCCTTAGTGCGAGTTTTACGTGACATAACGGGCTCACAATAAACTCGCACTAAGGCCTCTGTGCACGCGGGGCTCAATATGGCATACTTCAGCGCATGGAGTATTGAGGTAGAACGAGGGCCATCTCATATGAAGGGAAAGTTGAAAAAGTTTCCAGCCGTTTACAAAAAATAGAGGTTCCAATAATGGCCATTTCTAAATGGCGCTAGTGTGTGACAAATAGATATATGAACATGGCTGTTGTAAACGGAGTGAAGTTTGCAGAGTTATGCCACCCTAATCAATGACGCTAGTGTCCGCCAAATAGATATTCGAAAATAGCTGTTGTAGACCGCACCGCAGCCCTATCCGTAATTTTACGCGTTTTACGGACACTTTTCCCTTTGCTGTCCGTCGCGGAAATTTGTTGTAATGTACAACACATTCAACGCAACAAACCATGCGTGTTTTCCATAGAAGCTGATATACTTTGGTACACCATTAAAACAATGCGCGGTGAGGCAGATATACGCTGTGTGCGAATCGCCTGTTTGTCATATTTACCTAGATATTTAGTACTCGGCTAAATATTATAAAATTAGCTGTATACCGAATATAACCATAACCAAATACTCGTTCTTGTAAGCAGAATAACTTTTGAATTCAGTTAATCAGGGTAAATATATTATGAATATAATTATATATGATAATATGGTTGCTTAAACTTATTTTTATACCAGTTTTAGGGACTCTTCAATAATCATACAAATATTCGGCTCACCGTAAAAGCTAATGTTTTTCCGATTCACTTTCTGGTTTATGGTCATCACTATTTAATTTACACCCGAAACTGGTCACCCATGAAACGTCAATTTAGTCTATAAGATTTGTGAACAGGGTATATTTTTCTTTACAAAAAGTAATGATATCCCACCAAAAACATAAATGTAAAAAAGGAGAGCCAAGTTCAATACAAAAATTATGCTTGGCTGTGGGCTTCGCCGCAAAAAGAATAGAGATCTAAATGAGTGCCAAGTTCTATGCAATATCTAAATATGTATTTATAGGAACGAAATAACATTATGAACAAGTATTAAACTCTATTTTTTTGCTGTATTGGATACCTATAACAAATGCTGTTATTTAAAAAAGTGAGATCTTAAAGTAGGTTAGATTTGCCAATTTTTATCAGAATTAAAATGTTGAATAACTTTATAAAATGACTGATGTAGTTAAAACTGGCCAAGTCAAATCTAACCTACTTTAAGATCTCACTTTTTTAAATAACAGCAATTGTTATAGGTATCCAATACAGCAAAAAAATAGAGTTTAATACTTGTTCATAATGTTATTTCGTTCCTATAAATACATATTTAGATATTGCATAGAACTTGGCACTCATTTAGATCTCTATTCTTTTTGCGGCGAAGCCCACAGCCAAGCATAATTTTTGTATTGAACTTGGCTCTCCTTTTTTACATTTATGTTTTTGGTGGGATAGATTTTACCAGCGACTTCATTCGTATTAGTTTAGTATGTACGTCTAGGATCTTCCTGTATTGAACACTAAGTCGCGATGACAGCTATGATTAGGTATAATGGTTAGTTCAATCCAGTACAATCTATTTTGATCTACATTGCACCATTTTATGTTGATTTAATAAACTTTTGAACACTTCAACTTGTTATAATCGGTTCAATAGTTTTTTTGAAAACTTATATATTTTTTTATGATGGGCGTTTTTTTTTTGTTTCTAAGCGCTCTTATACACGAGCAGCATTTTGCAGTCGAGAGAGCCAACTGCGAACGTCGACGCTTGCAGTCGACGCGCCAACAGCAGTCCTACAGCAGGCCAACAGCACGCCAACAGCAGTTCGACTGCAGACGCCGACATTTTAACGGTCGGTCGACTGCAAGCGTTGACGTTTGCAGTTGGCTCTCTCGACTGCAAAGTGCTGCTCGTGTGTAAGAGCGCTAAGGTTGAATACGCCTTTGCGTAATCTCAACATGCATCCAAACGTATCCAGGCCACTCGAGTGGTATTAAATTCTAATGCGATCATTTGGGTTTGCGATCTATTTGATAAACAACATCTAAATCAAAACTTTATTCGTGTACCAACAGCGGTAATACTTCAACGATAAACAGTTTCAATGTAAATACGAGTACCATCGATGACTCACCTAAACACCACTAATAACAAGGTGATCGTGACATGGACCATGTAATTTCGCCTCGGATTCATGAGGTGATTCCACGACGGTAAATGATTATAGTAATCTAGCGTGCGGTCGCCGAAATGAAGAGGCTGTAGTGCGTATGTTGGAACCGCTAAGAGCTGGCGATGAGGCCGTCGACTACGTGAGACTGGACGGGGTTAGTGGACAGTTGTGTCACAGTATTTGCGAGCGCGTTATACTTTCAATCTGTGTTCCAGAACATTGGCTTACTTGTCTCTGCTAGATAGATATAATAGATCATTATTACGTATATTATTGAATACGGCCGTTAGGAATGGTAAACTCTCCTGATCAAGGGACTAGGCAATAGCGACAGATTCCTCCTGTTAGAGTTTGCTAGGTTAGTTCTGTACTGTCTGTAGTTGAATCCCTTAATTCTGATGGTTTTCTTACTGGTAAAGTGTTTGTTAGAGCTTACTTTGTAAAGCCAAATCATTCAGATGAAGCAAAACAATGGCTGTGTACACGATTTGGAGTCTGTTCCAGGCGTCTACATTTTTAACGGGTTCGCATGTGGTGGATTGTTAGTGGCCGTTTTCATAACGTGTTCATGTAACCATGATATTTAAATGTCAACACAACATTTTACATAAGAACGTGGTGTAATGATGAAGCCTCGTTGACTGAAGTGAAGATGACGTGACGTAATGTTTCCAACTTATTAGTGCCAGAGATTTCGTAACTGTTACTTGTAGTTTTATACACGACAGTAGGATACCATGCTACTTGTATAATTCATGTTATATCCAACTACTTCGCTTATGTGGTAGACACTGAAATTAGTTTTTGTTGTTACATATTATAACAAACTTTAAGTTGATTATCAAAAATGTTAATTTTAGTTACACTTGATTACAATTAGAACTGACTCAATTTAGGTGCAATTTAAAATCGGTTTAGCTAAGTTAGTGTGTTGCTTAGTGAATCCGATAAAAGAGAACGTAATTCTATAATATTTAGATAACAAGATCTATAATTGTATTTGGTTTTATTTTTCAATTATCTTTTATTATACAAATGATATTTACATTTCAAAAAGATATGTTACGAGTATTTTGTCGATCGAGACATATGTTATAAATGCGAAAATTTGTTGGATGTATGTTTCTCTTTCACGCAAAAACTACTGATTTTCATGAAAAGCACAGATAGTCCATGATCTGGGGTAGGAAATATAGTTTTACTATCCCGTAAAACGCGAGCAATGCCGCCGGCGCGGCGGCAGAGCACTACCATAAAAATATTGCGGTTTGCGCACGTTGTACGATTTCCGAACTCAAACGTAACACGATAACCGAGTCGTTGTGAGTCATTCTGTTGCTCTGGGTTGCTTATGGCTTCTCGTTATAACTATTTACAGCGTTATATGTATGACCTACTACATATATAACTACATATATACCTATCACATTAACGAGATTAATTTTTCATTAGGCACGCACTTCCGAGTTCCGACTGTACTGGATTGTACGCGTGCTTGACATTCAAGAAATACCTATTTCAATTAACAAGGATTTTTTTGTATTGTACGGTTATTGTTGGTACAATATTGTTGTTAACAGTTTAATTGAGGCAATATGCACCTACGGTAGGTATCTACTAACATGGGTTGTTAACTATGTATGCTTTAAAGAATGTATGTTAGTAAA
This sequence comes from Thymelicus lineola, assembly GCA_963932265.1. Taxonomy (NCBI): domain Eukaryota; kingdom Metazoa; phylum Arthropoda; class Insecta; order Lepidoptera; family Hesperiidae; genus Thymelicus; species Thymelicus lineola. The sequence continues at coordinate 3,674,429 of OZ010689.1, read as the reverse complement.
AGTTTTGTATTATATTTTATGAATAAATGAAATAAACTAAAAATATTTACTTGTGGATAACAGTTTTATATATTATTATTTAAATAACATAGTAAATATTAATTTAATAATTTATCGACTATTCTTACCACCGCACCGTAATAAGTATTTTGTCATGGATAAGAAACGCTAATACCATAATACATATTCGAGTATGGTTAAAGGAGAATGCCCATTTAGTAGGGAGAAATGTACTAACTTTAAAATTTTTGTGTCTTGATAAAAATACCTTTATTTGATTATGTTATCTTAATAAATTACACATACTAACTTTAGTCAATGTTAATACTAGAAAATAAGAGATTTTAAACAAAATTAATTTGTATTTAGGTTATAGTAAGCTTACAGTAATATGGATTCTATGAAGGCGTATTAAAGTCGATCTTTTATGTAATGTCGATCTTTTAAGTTTCAAATTCATTTGACAGTCCCCAAACACCATGTAGTTTGTAATGTATTATAATCACAGAACACTATTACTGCTGGCTGATTATAATAATTTTCTAATTAATTTGACAGTCCCCTTACGTCATCTAGTTTGTTGTCATGGATAGGTATATTATACTGTAACTGTTGTATCATAATTATAATCGAATCAATGCAACCTATTGGCCCGAAGGATCTTAAAAGATTCCTGATTGGCCCTTATCCAAACATAAATGGCCCAATGGTTTTCTTTTGTAAAACGGAAGTAAAGTTACTTATTAATTTCAGAAAATTATTCCTAATAAGGATTTTTTACGAAATAGGGTAAAATACTTGAAATATTTTAATTAAATTTTTTGTTCAAAAATCACTGTGACACAATATTTTTTTTAAGAGTACTGGCTATGGGCATTCTCCTTTATCTTATTGATTAATTAACAGAGTAGTGCTATGGTTTTGTTGGCCAATCTCAGGTTAGGTATGCGGCCACTAAAACGGCAGGCATGGGCGTAGTGTGGGACGTACGGTGCACGTAAATTTGCTTATTGGAAATAAGTAAATCTCACCCACACACTTACACAATCGGATTCCGTGTGTTATGGGACTTTATGTGTTATCTTTGAGTACTGTGTCATGTCCGTTCAAAAACAAACAATATAATATAATAATTGCTAGGGAATGCCTGTACCTGTCAGGGCGCAATCAAACACATGCTGAGTACTTTATTTCTTGTACTTTCTCCATATTTAATTACTATGGAACACTTACATTTATTCTAGAATAAAACAAAATTAAAAATGAAACAGAGAATAAACATACTCAAATGCAAAAATATTTTAGTCAGTTAACAAAAAATAACCGACTTCAAAATTGGGATAACTCGAAAACTACTCGCCAGTTCTCGCTGAAATTTAAGTGGGACCACATGACAAGCACCAGCTTTCAATTAAAAAAAGAATCATCAAAATCAGTTCACCCAGTCGAAAGTTTTGAGGTACCTAACAAACATAAAAAAATACGGTCGAATGGAAGTCTGTTAAAAATGGGCCATATTTTTAACAGTAAAGTAATGTTTACCGTAGCTCTTGAAAAAAACCGAAATACCACGACTGTGTGGAAGACTATCTTCCACAAAGCGCAATAGAGAAGTTTTTTTTTCTGAATCTCAAACTTTTCAAGCGAAAGACGTAAAAAATATTTCGATTTGAAATTAAACAAATAACCTAAAATATTTGATGTGCAAAGGTATTTTCGGCAACAATTTAGAAAAAGTAAGTAGAAAAACTAATAAAACAGTTTCTGAAATAAACTACTTATTTAAATCCGTAAAACTAGCATTTTACAATATAACTGTGCTAAACCGCTAAGCAACGGAATAGCGATCTTACTAAATAGCACTGTTTGTATAATTTGTATGTTATCACCGCCGTCATGTTGGATTAAAATTTCCAACGAAAAACCTAGAGTGCAATTGCGTTATTTAAAAAGTCACTTTAATATTTTAATAGGTATAATAGTTTTATTTTAATGAGAACCGACTTTCTGCTCGAGTTTATTTTTTAATAAAATTGCTCGTTCCCTCGGCCCTAGATTAGAATATTGAATGAGAGATGTGGTAAATGCCCTTATCAATGCATAAAAAAATTTGACACTTTTTCTTAACCGTTGTCAGAATTTCGTAATAGTAAATAGTAGTAATTGATCTCTTACAATGTCATTGTGATACAGAAACTGTAATAGACTACAAGCTTAATTGTTGTCTTATCTATTACTAATATTATAAAGAGGAAAGATTTGATTGTTTGTTTGCATTGAATATTCTCCGAAACTACCAAACTGATTTAAAAAATTCTTTCACTCTTGGGAATATTATATATTTTTTAGCTATTTTTCCCGAAGCAAAGCGAGGGCGATTTCCTAGTATAATATAAAAAAATAATCGCCATGATGATAATAACTGACGACCACGAACTATGAGTAACATGAACGATGATTTCTTTATTCGTGGCCGTAATTACAATGAACACACAGCAAGACAGCCTCTTATTAGCGTAAAGTAACTACGTATTATCTTTTAGTAACTAGCACTTATTTACGTACTAGCACCGTTGCTCTAAATAAACACATGCCAAATATCAAATTTAATTTTATTTAGATGGTTGTAATACCTATGTATTTGCTTTTTTTCCAATGTTGTAAACGTTTGGTTTGGAAATAAATATATACTTGTATTTATCTAAATGACTGCATGATTCTATGTTTGAACCAACAACTAAAACATCTCCATCAAAAGCAAAACCTTGTTATATCAATAATCTTTATATTCAATATACGCTTTGGTAGCAAGTGGGGTTTCGAAGAAATTTTCGTAAATGTCCCATAAGTCGTAAATTATAAATTAGTGATTTAATTCCATGTAGGGACTCTACAGACGATAAAAACATCCACCTTACGGTAAATGATCAATTGATCACCCATGGACAAACTCAGTATGTAGTATCATTATTTAGTATTAGTATCATTTTTGTGTTGGCTATGAAGAAAATTAGCGGACCGCCATCAGTACCATTGAGCTTGTTTTTAAAGTTTTCGTAGTGCAAAAGTAATGCCTCTCAACAATTTTAATGTTTCATTAATGGTACAAATAAATACATGTAATTTTGGCCAATCATACCGTCAGCCGAGTCGTAACATCTCATTTTTTGTTCCAACAAACAAACACCACCGCAGTCGGCCGCAACGAAATTATTTAATCATAAGCTTTCAAATCGCCTCTCAATTTGAATTAGCCCTGGCGATGGTTGTCGAAACTTTTTGTGCCAATCTATTACCGTTTTGTTCTTGAGTTCAACTATTTTTTTGGATTCACCGAATGTACAATGGATGGAGTGCGGTGCGTTGACATCTTCATCGTAATTGATGGGACGGCGAGGCGAATATTACATTGTTTTAGTGTCACAAAAAATAGTACTCGAGTCGAATTAAAGTTTTAGTTTACAAATTTTATTGTTTGTTATGTTCCCACGGGTTAAGGAACACGTATTTTGTATGATGAATGATGATGTCCGGCAAAGGGTCAAAAAGTCATTTATTGTCATGGTTTTTGCCACGTTTGCTATTTGTGGCGTGCTTATGCCAGATGGAAGGGGAGATCGCGCATGCTGTTTATCATAGCCAAATGTTAAATTAAAATAATGTTAAAATAACAACTTTTTATTTAATAAGCACAGCGATAACTCTTCTGAGAACCAGGTACTTTACATTATATAAACAATTATCTACGTATTTTTATATAGAACTTGCAATTTATTGATGTCTTATTGTCAAGCGACAAATTTCGAATACCAGTTTTTTTATCATTGTCATTATTATCTTTTTTAACACAAGGCCATCATTGACATTTGTGGTGTTTTTTATTCATTTCAACAAAAACAGCTATATTTTTATACACAACTTGTCTGCGCCATGAGTACCGGATTTAAACTACCAAGTAAAAAAATATGAGTTCGTGTGAGAAACCAGTGAAATGAACCTAATAACAAATCCTATTACAATAGACGAGTTCTCAAATGTCACAGTAGGTTTTTTTTTTATTATTTTGTCACTGACGATATTGTCTTGTAATCCTTCGCCTACTTGCAAACAATGGTGTATGAAAGGTAGATTTCACGCCGGATGTTGTGAAGTTCTTGTACTCGTTCTTGAACAACGATATTAATTATATTAAAAAAATCATTACGATTATTCGTAAAATAATTGTGAAAGAAGACTTTTGACACCAGATTGTCCGATACGATTGTCAATTTGTGTCGATTATATTCATCACAATTCATAATATTATGTTGAATTAGATATTATGTAATTGACTAAGTAAGGGGGATGGGTGATAGCAAGTATAATATTTTTTTGGGCTTCGGAAAACACGTTAAGAATTCTGTAATTTCTATGTTAGCCCTTTTGTTTGCGTTAAGTAGCAGTCGTTAAACTATCGCGTAGGCCTTGGCATATAAACTTGCAACTCCCGATTTGGCCTCCAATCCCCACTAGAATAAATAATACTTTTCCTCATGGGTTAAAATTACAAAGAAAGGCCCGTGCCCTATGCCAAAGGGTTGAAGCCGAATAACAATTATTATTTGCCTTTCAATTTATACAGCATCCCATTTCACATGTACTGTCTGCTGGGTTAAAGATCCGAAATGAGTTTTCCTTGCAAAATTACTGACTTGGAAATAAATTTCCTGTCACATCATACACATAATAATCATAATCATAATCATAATCATTTATTTGCAGTAAATGTGGTAGTACAAAGGTGGTATTTTAATATAGTTAATATAATTTTCACACATTTAGCTTGTCCAAGCATGCAAATATTTAAATAATTGTATTATAAGTCTAACAAATATAACGGTATTAATTAATGATTTTCGTCAAATAATACTCTAAATAAAATTGAAGTTAAATGTCAATAGATGTAGTACATGTCAAAATTAATAGTCCATTCAATAGCGTTCAATGTCATTCTATAAATAATAAGATTAATGCCTAAATAATAATAATACTGCAATTAACATTAAATTTGAACAAGTTCATTTACAGAATAGAAACATTTATCAAGTAGCCATGTGCTTAAAGCTTTTTTAAATTTTATAAAAGGTTTATCTTTTAATTCATTAGGTAATTTGTTATAAATTTTAACTGCCATACAATAACAATTTTTACTATATTTGGCAGTTTTTGTTGGTGGTAATATAAGTTTATTCGGAAATCTACCTCTATAATTAAGAATTTCCTTTTTTGCATCAAAAATCTGTTGATGAGAGTGAACAAAGTTACATATTTCATATATATATAAGCATGGTAGAGGTAGTAATTTTAACTTTTTAAACAGAGGCTTACAACTAGTAATACTGGGCACATTACAGATAGCACGTACGCATTGTTTTTGTGCAATGAATGCCCGATTTATGTGCACTGAGTTACCCCATAGTATAATACCGTACTTTAGGACAGAAGCCACATATCCGTGGTAAGCAATTAGAGCCGTCTTGACGTTGGTAATTTTAGTCAAGCGCCATAAGGCATAAGCGAAGCTATTGATTTTATTGCAGACCATCTCTATATGTGGTTTCCATGAACATTTGTCGTCAAGTGTTATCCCTAAAAATATCATTGACTTGGCTTCAGTTATTGTTTGATTTTTATGCGTAATTTTAAGATTATCGTTATTTAGTTGTTTATTATGAAATCGTAAGTATTTAGTTTTATTTAAGTTAACGTTTAAGTTATTTATTGTCATCCAATTTATTATTTGCTGGACTGTATGATTAATGTCGTATTGAAATTTTGTAGGGTTTTTAGCTTCATCGGGTATTACTACGGAAACATCGTCTGCATATAGTGTACAATAATGCTTTGTTACATTCGGAAGATCATTTATATATATCAAAAACAATAGTGGGCCAAGTATACTGCCTTGTGGAACCCCTGTTAAATTGATTTTAATGTCTGAGTTACAGGATTTAAGTAGTAATTTTTTGTCTAGATGATTAATTTGAACATATTGTTGTCTATTGGATAAATAAGTACTAAGCCAATCATACACTCGGCCTCGTAGCCCATAAGCTTCACATTTTTTTAAGAGGATAGAGTGACTGACAACATCAAAAGCCTTACTCATGTCGAAGAATATGCCAATTACAGGTATCGATTTGTCAATAAATTGCATTACTTTTTCTGTGAATTCAAAGGTAGCTAAGGTAGTAGATTTGCTTTTCTGAAATCCAAATTGTCTCTTAGATAAAATGTTATGTTTGTCCAGAAATGAAGTTATCCGTGTATGTAGAGATCTTTCAAATATTTTTGATAGGACAGGGATGAGTGAAATCGGTCTATAGTTTTGTATATCCTTCTTATCACCTTTTTTAAATAACGGTTTGACAATTGATGTTTTTAAAAGCTCCGGAAATATTCCTTGCGTAAAAGATAAGTTTATTAGATAAACAAGTACAGGTGCAAGAGTAGTTACGCCTTTTTTAAATAAAAATGTGGGTAATTCGTCATAACCAGTAGAATATGTGTTATTCAATGACATAATTATTTTGTACACTTCTTTCGTGTCCGTTGGGTACAGATACATACTAGATTGAATCATACTTGATTTTATACAATATTGGTTTTCACTATCCTTTCTGCTACAACTACCTAGATTTATGTAACTTTCATTAAATATATTTGATATCTTGTCAGGGTCGGTTATATGTTTTCCATTATAAAATATTTTGTCAATGTTTTTTATATTACAGGATCGTGTTGAAACGCTTTTTTTAATAACTTGCCAGGTGACTTTCCCGATGTTGTTTGCATTTGTGATATATTTTATATTTTCTTGTCTCTGCGCCGTATCAATACAACATTTTAATATTTTAGAATAAGAAATGTACCTTTGTTTATTACTTAAGTTTCGTTTTTTATAATATTTAAATCTTAGGGTTCGTTTTGTAATGCAAGATTTTCTTATACCTTTTGTCAACCAAGTTAATCGATTTTTAGTATTTTTTATTTTCACAATTTTAAAAGGAAAACACAGATTAAAAAATAAAATTAAAGTTTCATGAAATGTCCGAAATGCTATATTAATATCGTTATTTTCGTAGACTTCTATCCAAGAGAGACTTTGAATGCAATCTATAAACTTTGTCATATCACGTCACTTTTATACTTACGATAGGGTACGTCCCGGAGGGAGCAAAATTATCTAATTGTGAGAAACTGACAATTTCAAATTTTCTCTTATTCAGTGACAGAGCTAAAATTCCAGACGTTTTCGGAAAATGTCTGTCATCTGGCAACCCTGAACACGTAGAGCATGTAATACGTTGCGCCTATAGTGCCTATACGGCTACTGTTGTGTTTCCGCAGTCAAATAACCCTTCTCGCAGTGTTGATTGGCGGTTTACCGGTCGGCTGCTAACCCTCGTACGGTCCATAGTGTAGCGGTGACAGGGGCAAAGAGCGCTTCTTGACTGGACGACACGACTTCCATGCAGTGTTCTTATTCAAATAGTGCTGCCACGTTGATGTATGACTGATGTTAAGGGAATTTTGAAAAACACATATATTTTGATTACGTGTAATCTATAAAAATCCTACTAATATCCAAAGTTTATGAAATTTATGTGAAAGTTTGTGAGGATGATTGTTTCTCTTTCACGCAATAACTATTACAGATTGTCGTGAAACACACATTTAGCACACAGGTACATTCTAAAATAGGATAAAAATAAAATAGAAGTAGGATATACCTAGTGTAGGTAATTATTATTCCAGAAAACGCTTATGAAGCCGTAAGCGGAACGCTAGTAAAGAAGGTAATTTGCTTGTTAATCTCATTTTCATAATCGCGTTCCTTTATTTAATTTACGTCGTTGTCGTGTCGTCCAATGAACAAGCGGCCTTTGCCGTCGGCCCGTCCACCCGACTTTTCAATAACAGCGCGTCTACATTAAATATATTATGTACTAGATTTGAGACTTTTATAGCGTTTCTGAATTTAATTTTGTTCTAGAATACTGATAATTTTCGTCTTGTTTTTGCTTTTCATTTTGCTTAATACGAAATTAAATCGTTTCACAGTGCTTTAATGAATTTTGTCCTTCACCAGCAAATATAATTGTTTTAGCGAATTCCAACCCTAGTCACCCCCAATTCTGCCCTAAATCAGCTTTGTCTTTCATAGCGTAAGCCACTAATTTCAAGGAAAACACTCGCATGTATATTTCAACTTGTCACTCGTTTTTCGTAGCGTATATTTCGTAGCTGCTGCGTCTAACTCGCTACGCTACGAAGTATGATTGACTCATAATGTCGTTATTTTTACACCCATTTTACATCAGCATTAAGAATAATGAAAACAGGATCGATCTACTGAGAATAAATCTAATTTAGAGTTATTATTTTAGGTACATCACTAGTGACGTATCAGATATGTATGTTTTTCTGCTACGTAATATGAAGCATAAAAGTGGTTTTTACTAATTTACAGTTTACCATCTTAGACTGCAACTTTACTTTCCATCAGGTGGGATTGTAGTCAAGCATAAACTTATACTTAGTAAAAAACAGCACACAATCATTATATTATAATTAATGTTAAAATGTGTGAATTATTGTCTGTATGTTTCCGCATCCAAAAGCCTATCGAAGGATTGATTGGTTGTGTTGTGGTTTGATCGTCGTTCATACTTAAAATACTTAAATTGCAGTAAGTAACATGTGAGTAAAGAAATCGTATAGAAAGAGAATGAGAGAAAAAGAGAGACTGCTTGATAAGAGTGCGCACTAAAAACCCTTAAATACTAGATTGCGGACTGTAAGTGCCTATGTTCATTTAACGATCTGTTAATTGTGCTATAACAGTAGCCTAACCTTTAAGTGTAAATGAGTTTATTGTGTTAGTGTTATCAGGTTAAGGACGCAACAGTCTACGGGATAAAATAATCTTGTCATGGTATTAATGCGCGTGCAATTTATTTACATGGAATGCCATGAGGTTTTCGTTAATAGTTTTTATAGCTTACGTATGCTAGCCTGTGTATCGGCATTCGGGGAGTACCGACGTCTTTGACGCCTCAAAACCTGACTCTTGGACCTACTGATTACCATCCACTTTGTGATGGCGCCAACTTCGTTTGAAGGGCCCGACGGCCTTTGGTGCTATTCTCGGTTATGGCAAATCTTTATGTGACTAATAAATGTTTCTACTCGTGTCGTCCACGTCTCGTTTATTCAATCTAATAGTATCGTGGGGTATCATAAGAATAAATTAAACGCACTATAGAAACAGATGTGTGAGATTCACTTACTGTCTATAGTATAATAGATTAGATAGTAGATACTATAACAATTATAGTACAAAGACCGGCCGTACGAATAGAGTTTAGTGCCCAGTTTTATTATATTATAAAATAACACCGATTTGAGTTTCTACACTTCAAATACCTGTCACAGACGGCTTAAGTCGCGTTGTTATTTCGGTCGGTGTGTCGTACAGATTAGCGAGTCTGCGGTCGAGTCAAGCCCTGCGCCCCCTCGCTGCTATACCAATACATTTGGCTTCTGTTTACTCGGCTTAATATAACTGGTGGCGTGATCTAGCTTGCTGAACGATGGATCTCTTTCGTTAGGAAATAGCCGACAGACGAGCTGATTAATTATCCATTTGATGGTAAGTGAGTATCGTCGCCCATGGACATCAGCGACACCAAGGACATAACTGCTGCGTTGCCGACTTTAAAAGTTAAAGGAAAAAGAAAGAAATAAAGAACTGGGTTCTCGATCGATTCCCTGGTCGGAGAGTTTTAGTGACAGATAAATTTGGTCTCAGGCTGAGGTGTTTGTGTTATGATTGATATGCGATTGTTTTTATTATGTAGGTATTTAGGTTGACCTCATACTGCTGTGTAGAAAGTGCACAAATGCGCCAAGGAATGCAACGTGTCGCGTGTCTCAGGCACAAGTAATTGTATAAGTTTACCCATTTTCTTACAGAGAAAAAAAATTCACCATAGGAAATGCGAGTAAAATACCTATGACAATTCCGCGTAAAAATATTTTACAGCTCGAATTACCCAATTACGCGTAACTTGGTACAGTATGTTCCCACGCCTTAAGAAGGGAATTTCTTAATTTTGTTACCAAAAGTTACAGACTTACGGCCGAGCGGCGTACCTTCCTTACACTTTTATAGCCCATACCGACGTCTTTACGGCTCTACTGGCGAATTCGGCTGTGCAATTAGGGTTTTCCAAATCTTTTCTGGGATCTTTGGGGAAATCTTTAAAATATAAGTTGCCAGTTGCTCATAGAATTAAAAATAATCTTTGTCTTCTTTATTGGTCGGCAACGTATTGGTATTTATGACGATAGACCCGCTTCTTGAAGGACCTTATGTCATAGCTTAACCGAACTGTGGACGCCTGCCAAGTATCCAGGTGATGTTGGTGGAACCTGGTACACCGTGATGTGCGGTGACGAAAATCAACCGCAGGTATTAACCCAAACAGTTCTTCAGAACCATTGAACATTGTTGAATAGCTCGCCATTGAATTCGATTGAACGGATCCACTTGGCCAGCTGGGGCTCCGGCCCATAGGTGGGAGCAGTACTCCATGTGTGATCGAATTTACGTCTTACACAGCATCAACCTGTGCTTAGGCGTGAAGTATACATACTTCTCAGCTTTATTGAGCACTCCCAATTTTGTCGCTTTTCAAAGACGAAATCCCGGCTTTTATTTACTGGTTTTCAATATTACCAGTTTTCCAACAGATCATTATTACCGCTGGATCACACAGATAGGACGAAACGAATTTATCGTCAATATTTGGTTATTAACGCTCACGTAATACGATTCTGTCTATAGACTCTGCGATGTGTAAACTCAATCTGCGCGTGTTTTCTGGTGTAAGTACATACGTCGGTAAATATTGTTTAGGCGTGCACACAGTCTGGGACTAGCTAGTACTATTGTAGATGAAAGATTTTGATTTGTAGATAACTCCCCGAGTTAACATGTCGGTATTGTCGGTTTCGCTACTATTATTTTTCTTGTGTGTAGTGCTTTATTCATAGCTTGCTTTAAACAGGCCCTGTATCAATGATTATTGAGGTGCCCGCGCTCCAACTTTAGAGATGTTGAAACGGAAGAAAAAAGGGGAGCCGACTGTAAAGGGCGCTTGGTTGGTCACAAGAGGAGGCGCTAATAAGGTGTTGGAGACTTTGTAGCCTGGGGCCAGTATAATTGATACGGCGCCGCGACGGTACCCCCCGGGTGCAACACGTCGGTGACGCATCCCTTATGTCACGTGATGAGTGTGTGTGATGATGAGTGATGCTAACTTAAATATTTTAAACTTTAATCACCTTCTAACTACAATATTTGCAAAAAAAATTATACCTAAAATATACGCTAATTTAGTGATTTGAATCCCATGACTAGGTAGTAGGTAAGAATTGCTAACCCTTGAGCAACTATTACGATGCGACGTAAGGATTTACGCGAGTTCATTATTAGCCGCTATGCGTCCGATTACTTGTTCACGGATAATGGTTGTTTCTGATATTGTATTCACAGTTCAATGGTTCAAACCGAGGGCGGAGGTGCGTGTGTGTATTAATTTATTTCCTTAATTTTCTAGTAACACTCTGCATCGTGCGTTCGCGAAATTATCAATTCTGTAAACATCCAGTCCTAGCGATCGTTAATTTTCGAAATAGTAAATTGTTACGAGCGATTGTTTCTTACTCCACCCACGAACGAAACGTTGTAATTACGCCGCTCAATTTCAGATAATGTGATTTGAACACCAGCACCTATACAAACGTAACCTTTACCATAAAAGGTCATTCGACATTACACGCGGAATGTACCAGCGCGCTGAAACATGGGCGGTGGTTCATGGTCATGCACCATCGCGTTTGTTGGTGATCTGACTTTGTGATAATGTTATTGCAACTTGTATGTATCGTTAGTGTATTTAAAATGTGTTTATTCTGTTCAAATACATTTTTACAGGCCGTTCGTCATTGCAACCCACCAGTTTCTTTCTCCTAGGGCCAGCTGTCAGTATTAGTCACGTCATGCTGGCCTAGTGTTGCATCTTTGAGAACATTAAAGAGAACTTTCATGTGTGCAGATGCCTCATGACGTTTTTCTTCTCCGAAGCAATTGATAGTAAAAGTGTCATATTTACTCAGTTTGAAAAATAATGTTGTGTGCAGGATTGGAAATGGAGTCATCCGTGCGTGATGATACTCATGATTCTTATGTACTTTTATTTGGCCTATACTTACTCTCCTTCATCCAAATTGAAGCCTGTTTGTGTGTTTGTTTACATACTCCTAAGTCTCTACTGCTTATTCGCTGATTTCTGTTCCAAACTGAAAGAGTTTTTAGACGAAGCTGAGTCTTAATCAACGTCTAGCCTGGCTACCGGGCAAAATCGCGTCATTTGCGTCGAAACGTTTTCCCATTTGTACTCGTATTAAAAAAAGTTCGGTGTTTGTTCACGCACTTGGCCGCTTCTTAAATGCCCTGCTGTGTGTTGTCATTCTGTGGCGCGTTGGCTCAAACTCGGAACTAGCACAAAGCGCCGGGGTGAACGACCTCGCGTTATCTTTGTTAGTGCACAAACTATATTAGTCGTGTGACATCATCAACTGTGACAGGGTTATAAACGTGTCCCGCTTCGCTTCTCGTATCTCATGTTTACCTTCGGCTCTATTTGTTTAATTCGCTTCATGTTGGGATGTTTAGGAGTGTACCGCGTAACGTATCTGTTTGTTGTTTTGTAACTCGTTAACTTTGTAGATGATACAAGTGATAGGTATACAGTAGTGATTATACTTCTGTATGAAGAAACAGCGTAAGGCTGTAAGATGCATGCGAATAGTGACGTAGATAACACTGAAACTGCCAGTATGCTTACCAATAATGCGTTCTGACATGACACATTCAAAGTTATTCAGGATTACTACTACTACTTATTCAGGATTAAAAGTAAAGTTCTAAGATATTAAGGAACTAAAAACAGCTGAGAAGTTGTGCAATTGCCACAGTCTGTTACTTGGCATTCTTTTCATTGGCTTAGAAAATATTGTGTAGTCGCGAATATGGGTGAAAATTAAGCTCTCATAAAATTTTAATTTTTTTCCATTTCACCAATCTCCACTTTTTAATAATCCTTTAAACTCGGCCTTTGTCTCAATCGATTCAGTATAATCCTGATCCATTTCCACAATACATTGAAAGAGGGACCAGGCTATGCCAACGCACAGAGAGTAATTGCTATGGAACGGGATATAATAGTTTTTGCTGGCGGTTTAACTATTTTTCTTGCTTCCATAAAGGGCCTCCGGTGATTTATACGCTGATCGGTTATCTAATTAAGTGTAATTAAGTTTAAATACAAGTATTGTAATTGAGGTTCGGTCGCGATTCCCGAACGCGTCGGTATTGCGTATGTAGCCTGGGACGGATATTGTTATAAGTGATATAACTTGTCTCCGGGTAGGAATGTAGACGTCATGCTTTTTGTGTGACTATCGACTTGTTAGTGATTATTAATATGATGTCTCATACCTGATTTCTGCTGTAAAGACGATTCGGAAATCGAAATGTAAAAAAATCAAATTTCAATTAATTGCCGAAGTTTCAATAAGTACATTTATGGTCTAAACAGGCTTGTATTGTGTTAACTCCGCAATCTATAGCACAACAATTAAATTTAAAAAAGAAATATTTTATGTATGGTAAAAAACCTTCTTGAAAGGACTTCATAAGAAATAAATTGTTTTATCGAGATTTTCCACGAAAAACGTGTAATTTACGTGTACAAACCGAACAATGTTTCCACGGTCGTTAAATCAAGTCAGTGAAAACTCGCACAAATCAAAACTCGACGACAATTTGTAAATGTTCGCCAAAAGGAGATAATTAATTACGATGTTTGTCATTCACGGAATGTCCGTAGAGTGCCTTTCAACTAAATCTGCAGTTTGGCGTAATGTTGGTAGCATTGAAATAGGAGTATAAATATAAAATGTTTTATTAATTAAAAGTAATGTTTTATATTATCTTGTAATATATATCGTTATTACCTTTGATGAACTTAATAACAACGCTATTATTATATCTATAAAATGGTTTTTGAGATATAAAATACACTTATTTCAATGCTACCAACATTACGCCCAATTGCATATTTAGTTGAAAGGCATTATACGAGCGTGGTGAAGGCTGAAGGTGACCCGTGATGCGAAATGCTTGACTTCACACGTCATTTTTTATACGAATATATGTATGATTACCTACGCCGTAGCGCTGATCATGTTCCTTCCTTTTATTTGTGCATGTTTTGTTACCGGATCCATTACGCTTGCTGATTTTCAATTGAGAAATTGAAACAATATTATTTGTCTTAGTAGCAAAAATATATTGGTTTGAACGTGGTTTTCACGCACGGGTGACTCGAATTCTGTGTACCTATCTTTTAAGAGTTTTTAAGAAAGCAGACCGTTCTCAAAGGTAATTGATTGTTAGACTAGCTTGCTTGTAGTTTGATTTGAGCTTACCTCTTGAATAATTTCCCTGCAAGTTAAAGCGCAGTCTTGTTTGCGTTTCAGTAGAATATGTCGGCAAATACTTTGTGATGTTCTTCAAGGCAGCAAGCAGGTCTCGTTCTGGTGTTACGATTATCCATGGATAGTTGGGTCAATTTATCATCAGATGACACGTTCGTTTTTACGAATGTTCCCACGATCCTATAATAAATCACCCTTCTCTTGAAGTATTTTTAACTTAATTTTAACGTCACATTCTCAACTACAATTCGTATTTCTATATACAACAAAGAATTTATAAACATGTAACGATACGTGGAAACTACTGATAGTTCAAACTTATAACAATGTTTCTCTTTTGAAACACGTTCAAGCAATTTACGATTGTCAATGCATGTGGTAAAAACCAACCAGAATTCAAGGGTAATTACAATTATAAAACCGCTATAAAACGTCGTAAAATTAATTTATCAAAAGATTGTGCTTCCTTATAATTTATTGATAGTGGTAATTTAGTGATAAAACTTTTATTGCTTTTAAAACGTATCTTTTGTTAATTATTGGCGGCACAGTAATAAATATTAATGTTACATCCGTGACCTTAAGTGTATCGGTTAAAAGTTGAGAATAGAACAATTTATTCACTCGTAGAAAAACTTCAAGTGTTTCTTCATTTGAATGACAATAGGGATAGAGACGAACCAACGACGTCTTTGGAAAACATACAGCGATTTTTCTATTAGGGTTGTCAATTTTCTTAACGGTCTCTATGACTTTAAATCTATGGATACAATCATCATTAACAATAAAAAAATTACCCTTTGTTATTCGCATATAATAGTAATATTAGCTAGCTAAATGTCAAAGAATAACGCAGAACAATATTTCAAAAAAGAATAATATCTTAGGCATTTAAATGTGTTACCATGAATACTTTAAACATAAATTTATATTAATTTACAGTTAGTGTCAACATCCCTATTGATACAATAAGCAAAAAATAAACTCAATATTTGATCGGGTTCTTATGCGATTGTTATAGTTTCATACGCATCTGAATTCTGACTCCAAACAGAATGATCATCTAAAAATGGTTCATTAAGAAGCCGATTAAAAATATTGCAATATATTTATAATTGGCGTAATTAATGCGTTAACAGGTACTGCATCCGTTAATAGATTCAAAGTTAAGTAAGAAATGGTTTTTTTACAATACCCGTTGGCCGAAACTCGAAAGTGCCAGCCCTGACGTTAACAAAACTCGACGTTTCAACTTGACCCCGGATTTGTTGAAAAGCCCACTGTATTTGCAGGCGGCGCACGATCCTCACTTTCACTGGCTAACCATCAATCTTCACTGTTACGCTTAGCAAAATACATTAAGATACATTAGTGCCTACGTTTTTTTGTTGGCAGCAAAAGAAGTATCCGAATCGGAAGGTCAGTGGCATTGCGGCTTCGATGGTCAAAAGTACATTACCTGTTTTACAATTTCTTTACCTGTTCGAGAAGGTTCTGGTAGGAATCATTCTAGATGGAGATGGAGATCTCAGGCTAACGAACCGGTGCAGTGCCTGGCGTGCGTTTTCCTAGAAAGACCTTCTCATTCTTGTAGTAAACTCCAACCCATCGAACTTCTGAGATTAATACTTTGAACTTAAGTTATTTGTACTATATTTATCATATATTATTCGATCACAAGATGCCGCCAGACTATGGCCCTCTAACGTTTAAGCTGTTTTCTCTCCTAATTTTCGGGGACGATACCATCCATCCATCCATCCATCCATCGGCCCTTAGAGGTCCACTGCTGGACATAGGCCTCCCCTAACTTGCGCCACTCTGACCGGTCCTGAGCCTTCTGAATCCAGCGGATGTTATTGACGATACCATTAGCTACATATTTTCAAATCAAAGACGTATAGGCAAAACTTTTTGCTAACGGTAGGTACAGGTAATCCTGCGACATATAACTGCATTGAAGTAGCATACCGTATCATCGTAATGTTACGTGATTTCCTCTCGAGTGGCTTCAACCAGCTTTGCCCTTATTAAAACGTTCCCGACACATAGTTCCCTCAGATTATCTCAGTTGCATTACACAGTTATGTTTTGTCTATTTTTATTCCTATCGGTATTTTGTTTGCTTGTAGCAACATAGGTACCTACTTTACGGTTTGGCGCAGGTGTTGAATGGGACGTTAACACACAGTCCTCTGAAACTTAATTATGTGACCATGCACCCGTTGCTCTGTTTACAAGTTTGCCTTCGCAGTAGATGTAATTATGTACGCGGGACACATACCGAATAGTCTGTGTGGATTTCGACGACTACGATTAAAGGTCGTAGCTCATCTAAACGACACCGCTCCCACCCAACCAAAGTATGAGAATTCAAATATAAACCACGTGCCCTGTAGATGCAACTATTGAGTGGCAAGGTTGCGGTAAGCTTGCTTCCCGCGCGCGGGCTGCTAATTTTTGTTGTTACTGTAAAGTGCACCTACAGAGCACGATTTTAAGTCTATATTTGAATTCTCATAATTTTGGTTGGGTGGGAGCGGTGTCGTGTAAATGAGCTACGACCTTAATACGGCTTAGCTATATTAACGATAAAGCCACTTTTTTGTCTAGGATACATTATTGAAGACTCAATACTTGTTTTACTTGATTAGGTACATAAATATTATGTAATTTTGATTAAGTACATAATTATTTATGTTATGAAATACGCCTCATCCATTTTTTACACCAAAAATAATAGAAATCCTTCATAGATTCGTATTGCAGCACTGTGTTGCTTTACGCTCGAAGTCCATGATGTAATTAATGTAAGTCATTTAATAATAATATTTGACACTCATAAGTTCCTACTGGAATATCGAGGAGGAATAGGTTCACAAGAGACTTTAGTTGTAATATGTTCCTTTGTTCTTGCTAACCATTTTTAAACGCTTTTATTTAGCTTCACTTCGGAGCATCAAATCTTGTAACGTTAATTTGAATGACTTCCCTTTAATGAAAATTGATGAAATTTGGCAGACATGTGTATTTCCGATGACAATACACGAAAATCATATTTTAAACTAATTTTCATTGTTTATTTGTTGTTAAATTAAAAAAAACGATTTTCAGACTTTAGACGCATAATTCTCTATGTTCTATTTTACGTAGAGACTTGAAATTTTCACAACTTGTAGCTAATTTTATATAAAAGCGTTTCCTAAAAAATTTTTACAATTTTGATTAATTTATTTAAACTTTTGTTGACTATAATCGACTATGGCTGACGTATTTCTTACTTTAAATTAACACAACCAAATGACAAACACTGTTTATTAAAAACGTATTTTATTAGTAAAGGGGTTTGAACATTGTTGTATGGAACCTGGCATACCTATAAGTCGGCCATTTTTAAAAAACCCTCCTTTCGGCTTCCAGTGATGAAACATGTAGTAATCGATGGAATAAGTGATTACAATCAAAAAGTATTCAGTGATGAAATGTCGTAAGTGATATGCTTTCAGAGATAGGTACATAATATTTGAGTTTTTCAAAATGGCGATACTTATAGTTATTCCAACTAGGTTCAATGCCCTTTAAGAATTTAATAACCAATTACGCGTATGCTGGAGATATCAATTAATAGATATAATATTATGCTGATGCCACGTTATGTTACAAATAGTTGTTACGTCATTAGTTGACATTTAATTTTAACTAGTATGTTGGTAAAAATATTGGTTAGCCCATTGCAATTCCATGTCTACTATCTTCAATAAATAGCACCAATCAGGTCAACTAAATGCGCAATTGCGTACACGATCCCGCAGCCACTGCGACGATGATGCAACTTGGATTGCGTGGCAAAAGTCAACTCCACTTTCCCAGGAGTACCGATTGCTTTTTTTATGGAAATAGCCGGCAAACGAACTGACGATCCACCTGATGGTAAGTGGCTATCGTAGCCCATGGACATCAGCAACTCCAAAGGCATCGTTGATGCGTTGCTGGCCAAGAAAGGTTGAAGAAAAAGAAAGAAAGAACTGGCTCTCAAGCCCCCAGCCGGAACACAACGAGTCGTTTGGCGGCTGACTCATGCTCAAGGGTGGTAGCTATAAAGGCGAACCCCATGGAAAAATAATAATACTAATAATGGTATTAATTAACAATTAAAATCAATACTACTAATATAATCCCTCCGAGGACCATACCACTAGCGGGCCGGATTTAGTCGCCTTTTACGACATCTATCCGGCATGGGATTGGGGTTAGTATTTTAAGCCGCCCCAATACGGCGTAAAACCTACTGCTAAGTAAAAACCTACTTAGCCTAGATTTATTTGAAACGGCATTTGTTCATAAGAGTAGCATGAGCATATAACTGGTAATTAAACTTTCTGATTAATTTTTTTTTTAAACAACCTTGACATTGTCAGAGAGGATAAGAGATGGCGTTAGAAAGGGAGGCAACTCATTACGCATTTCTGATTAGCGTTGTTCGACTTGAATTACACTTTATTGCGTTGGAGCAAAAGTCATATTTATATGATTTTGCGGAGTGAGTCTTCTGTGCTATTATGTATTTTGTGCTTTAGACACTCTCCTTAAAGACTTAAAACTGCATTTAGCCATATTGTCCCCAAATTTCTTATTACTTAATTAATAACTTCAGTTTCAAATTCTCGTTGTTAACAAACTACATATTATAAAATAACGATGGAAAGAGCAAATGATGTTACGATTAAAGTGAATTGAGCCTTTCCAGTACCAACTGGAACTGATATCAAAAACAAAACAATAACGTTACGAAATAATGAAAATGAAGTAGGAAACTATTCATACTAATGTTATTGAGAAATCCTCTGTAACAAATTGTCAAACGATGTAGATAAACTAAGAGTGGTTGCTCGCTAACACGCGGTAAATGAAAGTGACGCTGCTAGAGTTGCAAAAGCTGAATGAACTTTCTCAGGACCCTAGATTGCGCAATACCTTATTAATACCAAACCACACAGATTATCAATATAGATAAAGAAGGGTCGAATCTTTAGGAACTATTAAGGCACATCACTATGTGCCTGGATGTGATGGATCCAGATAAGTGGATTTAATGTTATCTGATTAGTCGATTTAGAATAGAATAGAATATTTTTATTTCATAAGATGCTGCAACAACAAGGAAAAGAAAAATAATAATAATAATAAATAAACTTAAACAACTATGATAGTATTGAGTTGCAGTCAAACTGTATGAAAAGGGACCGCACTCAGCAATGGCCGCAGTAAAACTACGACCGCTGGTTTTCAGGGCCATCCCGAGTTTTTGAGTTTTTCGAGTTTGATAAGTAATTTAGAAATTCAGCGGGAACAGATGAACAATGAACATACATACATGCAGGTTGAATAATAACCCCCTTTTGGCCACTTTTTCGCCGTATTCGGATGTATTTTTCTAATTCTCGTGATCTGCAACAAAATGCATTGTTTTCATATGAGTAAAACCAGAAATGCAATGTTCTGTAAACAATGATTTCAGTCGAAACTATGTAACATGACAGGAAGATGACAATAGGAGCTGATAGATATCATCTAATTCCAAAAGCCAAAGGTACAACGGGCGCTTGTGAGAGGCTTCGGTTCATGTTGAGCAATCGGCTACCCGTGGTTCGTGGTCGTATGCCGTTCGCGCTGTGCGAAAGTGAATGGGGTTCAAGGAATACATACCTCGAAAGGTCAGAAAATACCAGTGAAGACTGGCTAGATTACATGCGTGTCTTCTTGCTGAAGTCGTGAAGATGATTATAAACTCTTTACCTTCTCTGTCAACTTATTTGTTAACTCTGAGTTAAACGCTCAATGTAGCTGAAGCTTCCTTTAGCCTTTCATTTCCCATGAAATTTTAATAGCATGATTTTCAAACAAACAAAAACACAGTTGGACAGTTGAGTCAGTGTTTAATTGCCATAAATTACTATAATGAGGTACAGGTAATTGCCATAAAAATTATGATCCACTGTGCTGTTTGCCTATTTGAATAATAAAACTAAAATAACAAAATCAACTAAAAGTAATAACTAAATCAGTTTATTGTTCAACGGAAGCATCTTGAATAAAGAAGTCTATTCGCAATTTGATAATTGTTTTCTTTATTCAAATAAGAAGCAAATTTTATACTAGTTTTTAAATAACGGTGCTCAACAATATCCTAATGTAAAAATACCCTCGGCAATGTACTCATCTTCTCAGTAACTGTAAAAGTAGTGGCAATTCATGAATAAAGGGTTTTTCTAATGGTCTATTTGTCCGGTTCCTCGTATTGCCTTGACGGTCTGACGCCGATGGTAAAATCCCACAAGTAGAATAACAATAAAAACAATGAGTTTGGGTGAGCCTTTATTCTCTTTTTATTGATACCGTGACCGGATTTGAAGTGTTTGAGAACATTGGCCAATGATGAGCTTTGCTGTTTACTAAATGACTCTTTTTGTTTTGAGTCTTTACATTATGTGTAGTTTTATTGATACGTTCGTTTATCTATCTATTACATCTAATAAAGTGTTATGAGCGTGATGTGGCTGTTAATGGAAAACTTCGCTTCGGACAGCACAACAACAATAGGACGACAATATATCTGATGTTAATTTTGCGCGTACCTAATACCTCTTAGTTTATTCTTGTGTTACAATTATATCATCGATCATTCTTGTGTGGTTCGATAAATTGATATTGATATCGATTATTTGACAAAATGATCAATTAAGTTTGCGATCTAGACACGATCTACTTATGGCACAAATAACTTATGAGCCTCACCTTTATTTACTAAATGTATTTTTAATATTGGACAGTAAATTTGGTATTCATCATAAGTATTGATTTATTCGACACGAGTACCGATGGCATAGAAAAATTTATAATACAAAATGCGCGTTGAATAAAGATGAGTTTTTATTTTATTCTTTGAGTTACTCCACTTTACCCAGTGGTCCAACAGTCCCGCTGTTGCCACGAGGAGTGATTACGGAGCCCCACGCGACCGACGCGAGCCGCTTGTCCGAGCCCGCTAAAAGCTTTATCTTTAACTAGCTGTGCCCCGCGGTTTCATCCCCGTTAATTCGCATAAACTAACTACTATAATTATGATGTTATATAGCCTGTAGCCATCCTCAATAAATGTACTATTAAACATAAAAATAATTTTTCAATTCGAACCAGTAGAACCTTGTTCCTGAGATTAGCGCGTTCAAACAAACAAACTCTTCAGCTTTAAAATACTAGTGTCGATATAACTATTACTTGGACATGGATGTCAGAGTGGTGATATTCCGACGCAACGACAGTAGATGACACGGTCGTCGTTGCTGATTGATACTGTTGAATAGGAATTGAGAGTTAATTCTGCTTTTTGTCACAGATCGAGATTAAGGCGACGCGACGTAAATATGCTTATGTCAATAGTAAATTTTTATGTTGAGTAAATAGCAATACGTGGTTACAATTTGAGGCCTAGGGACCCGCAAAATGAAGGAAGGGAGGAAGTTATATTCGGGTTCGCAGATTTTATGTCAGCGTAAAAATCTGCTACGTAGTCAAATTAGTATGATTCTACTTACTACTAGAATATTTGGAGCTGATTTAATAAACCGAAAGATTGGAAAGTGACCTTTTGGGAATTTTTGTGTTTAAACAGTGTAATAATTTATTTAATATCATGGCACAATTTTGAAAAACTTGACTCCCATTTTGTTTCATGGAAATACATAGATGAAGTCGGGTGATGATCTAGCATGTAGTTCTATGGAACAAAAAGGGAAAATATTATTGTGTTGTTTTGTCCGTTACTTACCGTGTGTAAATTTTATTGTTACAGGTAATAATAAAACCCAGTTCAACCATATCAAGGTAACTACGGAACTCTGCATTGCGCGTGGCCTAACACGCACTTGGCAGGTTTTGTATTTATTTCTTTGGGCACGCATTCTGAGTTTTGATAGCCCTGTTCGTATCTATGAGTGATTATGTTCGCCCGTTGCGTGTATACAGGTTGAATTTTATTATTCAAGTGTGCATGGATGGCCAAATCTGAAACTATGAGGAATGTCGAAAAATGCTCAAAGGAGTCTCATATAATATATATAAGACCAAAAGTTTTTTGGGTCGTTACAACTTTTAGTCTTAATTTTTTCCGTCTAGCCCCCTTTCGTAACGCGCGATAAGGAACTTCGTTCCAATATAAACACACCCTGTATTATTACACCATTCAATAGTGTCACTGAAAAGGATAAAATTCTGGGAAGTAATGACATACGGAAAACTTAAGGAAAATGTTTAATTTCAATAAAATTCATATTTTTAATACCTAAACTAGTATCTAATCTTACTGTCAGCGCAAAAATGCGGAGCGTACTTTAACCCGCGTTTATTTGTAACAGGTCGAGTGTTAGCGAAACGAATAGCTTATGGACTTTGGGTTGTTGTTTGAAGGAGACATTGTGCAATATTTACTAAGATATCCATAATATTTTATTTCAATAAATAATGTTGGTTTTTATTACGCATACTTGCATCGGCGAAACTGAATCTTCAAGTGCATGTCGATGACTACATCTTTATCCAAACTGACAACAATAATCGGATACCTATACCTACTGCTTAAAAGTTTTTATTTTTATATGTATGACTTGTCTACAATTTTCTTTGTCACTCATGAGTCATGATCGGCCGATAGAGAATAATATTTCTGAATTTATAGTGTTCCATACGAAAAAACGAAAAACGGAACCCATATAGGATCACTCGTGCGCCTGGGCGACTGCCGTTCCCAGCTAATTTACTCCGAAACTCCTGGACCAAATGAGTTGTTTAGTACTCATGTACTTTTTTGTGACCCAAAGACGAAGGTATAAAGAAGTAAAGAACTGAATTTTGTAAAAAAAATTAACAAAATCAAAATTAAACAAGAACTGTTTTGCAAACCGTATCGTGTTGTATGTCAAATAAAAAGGCTTGTTGTAAGGATCCCAAATATATTTTTGTTATAGTTCTACAATGGATATTTTTAAAATTATTCAAGAAGTAATAAAAATTAAAGCCAAAAATTGACCATTCCCTACCGCTTATCTCTGAAACTAACGCTTAGTATTTTGAAAAAAATATAGAGAGTAGTTCTTTACTTAAATATTACAGGAAAACCTATAAGAAGTCTATAGTCTTAAAAAGACGCCAAAAATAAATAAAATAGGATAATAACGGTAAATACATAATCAACTTACGAAACCATTTCCGAGCGAGTTTTACTCTCACTTGTCAAGTTTATTTACCTTTATATACATTTTAAGTACGCACGTAAAAATCTGTGATTTAGTATGTAACTTATTGTTAGTGAAAGTTTACATAGAGAAGAAATACAAAAAGATAAGTTTAATGAATAAAATGTCTTAAAATTACTATGTTAATTCAAAAAAATCTAACATTAAAAAATGTCATTATTATTTTACAGATTTAATTGCGGTCGATGTGCTAAACAGTGGCAATTGTTCCGTCACGGTACAACTCGATTGAATTCGAACTCGAATTTCGACTGAAGATCAGGTCTCTAGTACCAACATTAAGATAACTAAAGAGTTATCTTAATAATAAAAATAAAATAATATCTTAATAATAAAGAATAATCCTTGCTCAATAACATAAGGAACTAAAACATTTAAGATGTTACTTCGGAGTCTCAAAGCAACGAAACGGAACGAAAGATGGATTATGTCATTGATATTTAAATGACCAGGTACAAAGTAACGCGCGGTCATAAAACAGTCGAAAGGTCGAGGAAGCCATATTATAAGTACGCTTTCAACACTTTATACGCACCGGGGCTCAATAAGGCCGCTTTGGACGTATCAGTAACCGCTAGGGTTGCCACGTATACTGGGAATTCGGGAATGTCCCGAAATTCAGTGTTTTGACGTTTTCCCGTATTCCGAATACCATTTTTTTATAATTGTGAGTCTTTTTGATTGTTATTACCAATATTTATTTACAGTTGGGCTATTTGTAGTGTTAAAAACCGTACAAGTGCGTGACTGGCCACGTGCAATTTAGCGTTCCAAAGAAGTAAGTTTATCGACTATTACTCATTAACTACTTTTGCTAGCATAGCCGTGATAGTTTACCTTATAAATTCATCATATACCTAACCTATTATTGAGAATTTTTTCACTTGTCCAACTCCAAATATTTAGCCAGCAGGGGGGGCACTTGACTCTAATCAAAATAAGCACTTTAAAGCCAAATATTTCGCAAACGGACCCCTAATTCCAAAAATGGTCTTAGAAATCCATAATATCTTTGGAAGACCTTTACAACGATATCCCACACCATAGGGCACGCGACGAATAAAAAATTCACCCTCACGTTACCCTGAAAAAATGTTGTTTTTATTCCACGATTCTGAAGTTTTAATAAATATCCATCCATGCCAAATTACAGCTTTCTAGCACTAAGGGTCTCGGCGCTTTGCTTCGGATAGACGGACGGACGGACATGACAAAATTATAAGGGATTTTACTTCGGAACCCTAGCAACGACGTCTATAAAAGCAGCTTTAGTACTGTATTCCTTTTCATAATAAGTGTATATACGAGTACATACATACTTGTTTTTGAAAATAATTTGCCTTTCTATTTTCTTTTTAAAAAATAAAATAAATAAGCACAGCGAGGCTTACTTTTATACTTACTTATTTTCATACGTTTATTCCCGAGGTCCGACTACGTTATCCTAGTAGAAATGTCCCGGCTACGATATACTTGAATGGCAAGTTTGGCAGCCCTAGCAACCACCCGTGGTTTGCCTCGCCTCGGTTCGCCGACACGCCCTCCTGTGGTTAACGGTTGGGTTTCCGCGTTTCCCCTTTGTTGTACTTTGTCTTTGCGACTGAAGTCGCTGAATATTGCTAAATTACGACGTATTGAGAGACACATCTGTAGATACTCGTATGTGGAATCGACGTGCAATGTAGACTAGCGTTTTGCCAGCGGTTTTGTCCGCTTTTTCCAGGATGATAATATATGTAGCCTATGTTCTATTCCAGATCACGGTCTACCTGTGTGCTAAGTTTCATGAAAATCTGTTGAGCAGTTTTAAGTGAAAGAGCAAGCTTTCAATTTTTTGTAGAACAGATTTTTGGGACTTGAATATTTTTTCGATATGTTGAAATGTTTGGATTTTTGTAATATGTTCAGTGTTTAATTATTCAGTATCTAAAATGCCAGTATAAATAAGTAATGTTATAAATCTAAAACTATGTTTATTCTATTTCGATAAGAATAAATTATTAAAAATGTAATACAATTTCTGTACGTGAAAATACAAAATCAAACATTGGTATATACCTCAATGTAACCAAAATAAGCTCAATGAGTCTTGTAAGCCACAGAGTAAAGCGTTGGTAACACAGTAGTAAAATATTGTTTACCCTAAATTTATCATCAAGTAACAAGAAAGTCAACTCCGTTAAACCACAGGTTAAACAAAAGCTCAGATAAACCACGGAAATTGCCACACAAGATGTCTTTATGCGGCTTCCGGCTTTTCTGCCCACTGAGTTTATGTTGTGATTCGACCGCTGATGTAATTATCAATTGTTTTAGGTACGAGTAACATTTTTTTTCAAACATACTTCAAAATTTTCAGACTGATAAAAGGTTAACCATCTTTCATACTTAGCCTACAACGTATCGGTTGTTAGGTTAATTCCTAAGGTGTTACTGATATGAGATATCTATGAGCTACGATACCTACCATCATGTGAATTCATGTGGCTCGTATTCTCATTTGTTGGTTATTTATTTGTACATAAAAAATAACTTCCAAGCAATTTGAACGTATTGGTAAACATATCTTTCAGCTAAATTCTAAATTGGTTACATTGTAAATCTCTTCAACTCATAACTTATCTTAATTTAATACACCTTTTATTACAATATCTGAGTTATTGTCTAAGGGAAAATCGAACACGGATTGGTACTATCATAAGTTTAGTGGTTTTAGTGGCTCGTCGGTTATTGGATGTCTGTGGGGTACGCAAGTCTAGCTGCCGAGTGCTGAGTACCGCCGCACAGTGGGACGAAAATAGGGGTTTCATAGACTTAGGATTTTTATGTTAAAATTTGTTTGTTTCTTGTCGCAAACTGACGTAGAACCTTTTCAGAAGCCACGACATTATCATATTTATGCACCGCGGGCGACTATTACGCGAAAAAAAATTTTTTAAATTAAATTTGTATGGAACACAACAGAAAAACCGATTTTATTCGAGACTGAGGAGAGTGCCCCTAATTCCCTCTGGTACGATTATTGCCACTATTTTTCTCTATTTTTTGACATATCGCACGTTGCGCGCACTCGATAGACTTTGGGTGAAAAAAAATGAAATTTATTTTTTTATTTTTTTTCACATTGTGCACGTTATTTTCTATGCTTAAGGGCCTTCAAGGCCCTATTTGGTACTTGACACGTTGTCTAAAACGAGCTACTGCAATGCCTTACCTATTTAATAACAGTTTACCGACTAACCTGCCCTTGCATAATAGGTTACATGGTTATTTAATCAGTTACTAATGACGATACCTGTGTTCATCAATTTAGTCAATGAGCTCGACTTAATGTTGTCAGTACTCGGCTCATTATTGTTACTATTTTAATTATTGCACCTATTTATCAACCTATCCCCTAATAGTCCCAGTCCCATTATGATGGGTAAAACAAGTATAAATACAGGGAGCACTGTATGTTTACTTTAGTTAAATTTTAACTAAGCTCTGTAAAACTGTGCCAGTATTAATTGTGAATATGGAAACTTCTATTTAAAAAAAAAATTTGGACCTATATTTGATACTGAAGCAATCTGGAAAGCTTGGAAACTATTTAAGAATGTTCGAGACTATTCAGTCTCAGTTAAGTCTAAGTTTGTCAGAAGAAGATACAGACATTCTCCAGGAATTCTGTCGAAGATTTAGCCAGTCTGTATTGAAGAAATGGAAGTTGGCGAAATTTAACACAAACTATTTCCGAAAACATTACGCAGATTGGTTGGAATAGAACATTGGATGGCCAATTTGCGTACGTGAAAATCTACGGCCACAGTGGTCTTTTACTGGACTTCAAGTAACGAGTGAACCCGGTTCTTGTCTACCTTCTAAAAGTGCATCAGTTGGAACACCAACTTTCAACTCTAAGTCCACGTAAACCTTTTACAGATATTGGAACGAAACAAGATACGAAGGATTGAAAATTCACAATATC
The DNA here is from genome assembly GCA_963932265.1 of Thymelicus lineola. Lineage (NCBI taxonomy): Eukaryota > Metazoa > Arthropoda > Insecta > Lepidoptera > Hesperiidae > Thymelicus > Thymelicus lineola. Next base: position 3,646,538 of record OZ010689.1, on the reverse strand, counting down.
AAGACCGAGAAGGCTTTGAATTGGCGTATGCCATTTGCTAAATTTAAACAAGAAGGTAAAGATAATTTGCAATAGAAATTCTTTTAAAAAACCAAAAGAGGCTGATAACATTGTTCAACAGACAAAAGGAACGAAGAAGTTTACACTTACTCCTGCGAAAGCACTCGGCATATTAATGTCACTTAAATCATCTAGTAGTGGCAGTATATGACTTTGAGGGAGGAAGATATCACAGATAGATATCCTTCGTATTACAAAGTCTAACAAGCTAAGTTGGATTTTTACCCTCCAAAATAAGCAATAATAATAACAGACGTAATTGCCAGTGTCTCTTCAAGCACTTTTAGATATTACTACTGCTAGAATTATACAAAGTTTACCACAAGAAACTAAAGGCAAGTGTATGATTTTGATTTCAAAGTGGGTATAAACAAAAGATCGAAGGGGAAAAAAGCAGCGGTGACAGTGATTAATCAGTTTTTATGACAACTTTAGTTCCACTAAAACTTACTGTTGCGGAAGAAGTCATATGGGAAAACCCGGGACCCTGTTCGGCGTATTGCCGTCCAATACAGTTCCCCTTCTTAAATAGTCTAAAGTTCTAGTGCAAGAACAGTTGGCCAAAATGGAAGACGAAATGAGGAGCCTTAAAGTTACCCAATACGACAATAATCAAATCACTCATAGTCACAATGACCACGATCGATGGGGAGGTATGCACCTATCTTTCAGATGCTAAATCTCCTGCAACTTGTTATTTGTGCTTGGCAAAACCTTCCGAAATGAATGAATTGGAGACAGTTTCGCAAAGACGTGCAAACTGATCTCTACAAATTTGAATTATCTTCTCTGCACGCTCGTATCAATTGTGTGGAATGGCTGCTTCATATTTCATACAGACTATATTTGAAAACTTTGTCAACTCGTATAAGAGGAGAAAACCAGCTTATATTAGAGGCAAAGAAAAAGGAAGTTCAATGTAAATTCCGGGAAGAATTAAGTTTGCTGGTCGATAAAGCAAAACAAGGATCAGGAGCAACAAACGATGGGAACACAGCAAGAATTTTGTTTTTTGAGTTTTCAAAAAAACTGCTGCCATTATTGGTTTAGATGAAGAGCTCATACGAAGATTTGCAGTAATTTTACAAGTGATAGCATCGGGCGAAATTATTGACAGAAAAATTCAAAGAATATACTCGAAAAACTACGGAAAGGTATATCGAGCTGTACAATTGGTACTATAATGACAGCAACGGTACATAAGATCCTTATGCATGGTGCTGACATAGACAATGTAGCAATTGTACCCATCGGAAAACTTTCCGAAGAAGCCTCAGAAGCTAGAAATAAAGATTTCCGCAGGTACAGGGAGTTTCATTCTCGGAAGTCTAGCAGAGTTAATACTAACCAAGATCTTTTGAACATGATCCTTCTTTCATCTGACCTATTAATTTCTTCCACTAGACATGTACTCGATGCAGCTCAAAGGAAGTTAAGCCCTAGGACTTTTAAAACTTTGTACAGAACATATTGACATAGAATTTTTCGATGTAGTTAACATTGATCCTCAAACAGATAGCGACTCAGAATACGAAATGGATGGGTAGTTGTATCAATGTGTTTATTTTATTTTCTAACATAGTAACTTGTGTTGTTACTACGGTCCTTAGCTTTTATATCTTAAAATTTTAGAAATGAACTTTTTGGGACCAACTTTAAATAACCATACATAATTTAGCCTGTTGTAGTAATTTACCTAGTGAGTAACTTGTAGATTATATAAGTAGGACCATTTGTAGTTTTGTAGGTAATTAATTTTAAACCTTAAAAAGTAATGGGATTCGTAAGGTAATGCCCATCATAAAGTAATTGGAACTAAGAGATAATGATTGATAAGTAGGTGCAATAATAATTAAAATAGTAACAATAATGAGCCGAGTACTGACAACATTAAGTCGAGCTCATTGACTAAATTGATGAACACAGGGATCGTCATTAGTAACTGATTAAATAACCATGTAACCTATTATACAAGGGCAGGTTAGTCGGTAAACTGTTATTAAATAGGTAAGGCATTGCAGTAGCTCGTTTTAGACAACGTGTCAAGTACCAAATAGGGCCTTGAAGGCCCTTGAGCATAGAAAATAACGTGCACAATGTGAAAAAAAATAAAAAAATATATTTCATTTTTTTTCACCCAAAGTCTATCGAGTGCGCGCAACGTGCGATATGTCAAAAAATAGAGAAAAATAGTGGCAATAATCGTACCAGAGGGAATTAGGGGCACTCTCTTCAGTCTCGAATAAAATCGGTTTTTCTGTTGTGTTCCATACAAATTTAATTTAAAAAAATTTTTTTCGTGTTATAGTCGCCTGCGGTGCATAAATATGATATTGTCGTGGCTTCTGAAAAGGTTCTACGTCAGTTTGCGACAAGAAACAAACAAATTTTAACATAAAAATCCTAAGTCTATGAAACCCGATTTTCGTCCCACTGTGCGCCGTAGCGTGTGATAGCGATCTACACAGAGCCAATTGCCTTGTTTGTCGTACAGGACGAGCGATAGGCTTCCCATCAGGGCTGGCTGAACTTTCTAAGAATTTGGTTATTGCTATCAAGGAAATGTGTGAGTAAGTGCATCAGATGATCAGATCAATGAGCATTTATGCATTGCATAGAACAATGAAGGAGGTAGTAGCAGATTTTTCAATTGCAAAGATTACAACCATACTTAGTAATAATTTCGGAGTACAGAGACGTATATGAAGAAAGTAGTCATAGTTGAAGAGAAACCGAGAAGGTAATTAAAAGGATTTGAAGTGTTCCAAATTACAAAACACTTTGTTTAATTTTGCATACTAAAAAAATTGTGTTTAGTGTCTAGACAAATAATATATCATCCATTTAAACAAATCATCTTGTCTTAACATAGCTTGGTCGTCATCGTTATCGTTGATGAGGCAACATTCTTTAATCCTATGCGTGACAAGACAATGCAGTCGAATTTTGTGTACCGTATATTTCTCGCTAGCTAAGCATGCCCCATCCATAACATTACCATTCTCGGCTTCATGTATCGGCATGAATATGGTAGATAATATACGGCGGTAAGGACCGGCGTACATCGTTCGAACGACATGACTGAGCCGTTTTCGACATGGCCCTGCGTCCGCGGATATACCGACGTCGCCATTTGTGACATTTGATGGAAGATTGTACTGTTTACATGCGTACCTGTATAGAGCCCTCGCTACGTGCGTGTTATGAATGTGCCTTATCCAATGCGTACATCTGATACCGTCGGCATTGTTCCCATGAACGTTGTTTACGCGACGAATACGCGGAACTTTACTCGAGATGTGACTTCGAAAAGTTTAAGGCTAACGTTACTTGTTTGCGAATTTACTTACATATATCTCAAATAAAACTCTCTTATGATGAATCGTGTGATCAATCAGCTCTGTGTTTACTTATCGCGCCAGTTCGTTCACCCCGACGTCAAGGTCTTATGTCAAGCGTTATTTTTGCGTGCAAAGCAACCCACACACGCGCGCGATGATGCACATTTCCAAGTACGATGCACTAGCTCGTAGGAATGGGAACGCGTGATCCGAATACGACAACGGCTATTTGTTAAGTGTAGATGTTATCTTAACTTAAAACCTTCGTGGAATCAACCACTCCCTCTAGAGCGAACAAATTGAATTCTCCCACACGACAGGAGCGTGTAATCACTTTCGTAACCAGTAAGTATAAACTGTCGATTGGATGAAAATTGAAACTATAATAAAGACTGATGCGGGCCGCCCGTACCGATCGTTCCCTATCCGGCACCACGTTTAAGTGATGTCTAACCCAATTGAAAGCTCGCCGGTAATGATGTATTAATTACACACAACTTTCAGCCGAGTGCCTTCGAAGATAATGGATTTAGGACTTAACAATTTGATCTTTTTAAACCGCCGTCTTGTCTGCCCGCGAGAGTCCATTAAGTGAGAAAGAGGTATCCGCCTTGAAGGCTCCTTGTATTGTTGAACTGTGCCTGGAGTCGTTTTATTTGCCGCAAACGTTTCGAATTATCTTTCAACATATTTTTTCTGACATGAGCAATTTCGCTCCTGCCGTTTTCTGTTTGTGATGCATCATAAAAACTGGTATCACGCAATAATTTTCATTTGTACGTCAGTTTTGTCAGCGGCGTTGTAATTTTCCGAGCCATTAAATCATGTCAGAGGCTTATAAAGACTCCCCACGTGGATGTGCGCGCGCGCTCGTTTTTTGTTCGGTAGCACATCGTTCATCATTACGACGCGTTTATTATATCCGTGGCCTTGGCCGTGAACGGTCGCGCGAGAGGACATTGGAGCGCGCGGGCGCGGGTGACCAGCAACGTGATGAATACGCGGGAAATGCCCGACGATTGTGGCTTGGATTGGTCGCCTTAATATTCACCTGTTTACGAGATTCAATATAATTTTCGATCTGGATCTATGAAGAGCCAGGCCTGGCACACTCCACACTTTTGATATGATGTTATAAAGTACGTTCCGCGTTCGACGTGTTGGGCTAATTCAGAAAATTCATAAGGGCTGTCACACGTTCGTAATCTACCCACATATTAAACTTTCAGAAAAAAAAACAAAATTAATGAATTTTTGGTAAATGTCACTTTTGTTCATTTCATCACACATGTCACACATTAATTCCATACAAACAAGATAATAACTAAAATAAAGGCAAAAGCATAATATTGCATCGCATTCCTTTGCATAAACAAAATAATATACTTAGGGTACGTAGGTGAGGTACCCTGATAAAAATGTTTTTCAATATTTTATTCTACGATTCTGGTTTTAATAAATACATGTATATCCATGCCAAATTACAGCTTTCTAGCACTAAGGGCCTCGGCGCTTTGCTTCGGATAGACGGGCGGATGAACATGATGTAACTATAAGAGTTCCGATTTTACTTCGGAACCCTAAAAAGACACCCTGACGTTATCAGAGAGAATAAGAGTTATGATAAGGAGGAACAGAGGCAACGTCTACTAGATGACGTCTATTGACGATTAGCGCTGTGCGACCTGAATTACACTTCATTGTGTCTGAGCAAGAATCTCTATTTATATTTCTCAAATGATTTTGCGGAGTTAGTCTTCTCTACTAATAAGTACTATTATATACTGTGAAGTGGAAGACCCTAACAGAGCCTAGTGCATTCCCAAAAACCCTATACTTACATATTTAGATATGGCTTAAAACAGAGATTTTGATTTTAAATATTTCTTTTCGATATTTCTGTACGGACGTTTGTGGATGGAGCAACCTCAATATTTTCTATATGCTTACCTCATCCTTGATATTACAGTCTCGACCCACAAAAATACATTGTAATCGTACGTACTCGAAACGCCATTGGTCAAGAAATATTTTTCTGTAGCCGCGGATAAAAAAGTCCATTAATAACAAATATTAATAATTATTCAAATGTTCTCCACCAAACCGTGCCTTTTCACTTGATGTTATTGAGATTCACAGGAAAAAATGGTTCCGGTTCGTAATTATGAATGGAGATGCAAACGATAACGTTTAATTTAATAAGTTTTGTAGAATGATAAAAACTCTGAAATCGGCTGAATTTTAATTAGGATTCAAATTTATAAAACTCTTAACTCCCATAAAATGATTACGGGTTTAAAGTCAAATTATTATAATATTATTTACAGGGTTGTCGAAATACCCACGCATACCAATGACACATACAATAATGTGTTGACGCATACAAAAACAATTGGGTATATAATAATATGTACTATTTGGTGTAGAATACGAAATTTTTAGAACCAACCCCCCCGCTGCGATCGTTGGCGCGTAGCGACCGTCATCGCCGACGTAAATAGCACCAACTGTAGTCCATAATGTAATCGTGACGTCATTCCCGTCAGTAATTATAGTAAAAGTTCGTGACTGTGGCACGCTTCGCCGCCTAATGCCTATTTGAGAGGAGTAATGAATTTGACTTACAGTCAGCAAAAGAGTTAGGTATGCAGTTCATAATAAAAAACGTCATGCAATATTTAATGTTACAGGTTGTATGTGTTACTGTCAAAGTCAAATGCTACCCATATACGTAAATTATTTAACTTTGCTAATAACGCAAACAATCTTTAATATTAACATTACGGGAAGTTTTAGTACCGTGCATGCCTGACTCTTTAGCTGTGTGTACATATTCTGCGCTGTGTAATCCACCTCCGGCATCAGTGGATTCACGAATCCGTAATCTGTGTCGTGATGGGATGTGTTCTGACAAAGGGTTGTTGTTATAAACTACATTCGCAAGCCGCAATTCATATGATGAAATTTTACTTGAAGTTTAGTTCACCTCTACCTCATACCTCCTGCATATCTATGCAAGGGTGGCATTAAAACTTTAGATTGCCTATTACCACTTTATGATCGGTGTGCGTTCTAATCCCCTCGTCCATTTAGGTCAATTGCATCAATCGGCAGGTCATAAGGACCGCCTATTGACGGCCGGTTAGCAGGCTCACGGATGCGTTAAAGACCTTCTATCACTTTCAAAGTAAGGAGGTTCGAGCAAGACGACAATATTGCTAACACCAGGCTTGTTCAAATCACTTGAAATCACCTAAGCATTTTACTTATCTACATCTGTGCCATTCAGACTTATTAGGAAGGAACGGGATGGTGATATCATTGCATATTGACTTCCATCTCCCTCGTTTATTACGTACGTATCTGCCTATTTGTAATCGTATTAATTGTTTCAATTAATAAGGGTCTCTTAGTTTCTATGAGTTTTGTGATGGGTATAGAAAAGAAGTATTATATGCCATTGCCATAAGTATTATATGGTATTTTATGCCATTAGGCATTAAGCTTTTGCCCTAGATTTAGGTGTTGCAAAAATAAATAAATATATATTCTAGATACGCTAGGTGGAACATACATAGCTTTCTATGTTTTCTCTTATACATCATTTACCATCGTCATTAAATTTCAAACAATCGAGAATACACATATAGAGGCAAAGATGGTTAAAACTAATGTTTTTCAATTGTAAATCTGATAATTTTCATGAAAAATCTCACTGAAGAGGTAATGGTATCTTCTGATAGTTTTAAATTGATCATAACAACTCCATCGCCTCAAGCTCATGTCTGTTTATAATACTCGTACGTCTGATAATAACACCGTGCGGCGCACAGTGGGACGAAAATAGGGGTTTCATAGACTTAGGATTTTTATGTAAAAATTTGTTTATTTCTTGTCGCAAACTGACGTAGAACCGTTTTAGAAGCCACAACGTTATCATATTTATGCACCACAGGCGACTATAACACGAAAAAAAATTTTTTTAATTAAATTTGTATGGAACACAACAGAAAAACCGATTTTATTCAAGACTGAGGAGAGTGCCCCTAATTCCCTCTGGTACGATTATTGCCACTATTTTTCTCTATTTTTTGACATATCGCACGTTGCGCGCACTCGATAGACTTTGGGTGAAAAAAAATGAAATATATTTTTTTATTTTTTTTTCACATTGTGCACGTTATTTTCTATGCTTAAGGGCCTTCAAGGCCCTATTTGGTACTTGACACGTTGTCTAAAACGAGCTACTGCAATGCCTAACCTATTTAATAACAGTTTACCGACTAACCTGCCCTTGTATAATAGGTTACATGGTTATTTAATCAGTTACTAATGACGATCCCTGTGTTCATCAATTTAGTCAATGAGCTCGACTTAATGTTGTCAGTACTCGGCTCATTATTGTTACTATTTGTTAAAATGGTTAATAGAATGAAAGAAGGAAAAACTTTTATTATTTTATTTAGAACGCCATATTAATACATATTCGTTTTACAAGCAATTAGTAACAATTACGTTACCATGGGGATGCAACAACGAACTTGCGCAGACAGATTATAGATTATAAATTTATCTTATTACAACACGCCTCCTTAAATTTATAATCTCAATCTTTAACATAATAAATATTCTAAACAAATCTAACATAAATATACTAAACTAATCTCAACTCTAATCTGTTTTTCAAAAATTTTGTTTTATCTACACTTTTAGTTAACATGTCTGCTAAGTTAAATTTTGTATCAATTTTCACAATATCAATTATTCCCTGATCATAGTTTTCCTTTATATAATGATACTGCACTTCAATGTGCTTTGAATTTTTTGTAAAGTTACCGAATTTAGCAATCGCAACTGCACCTGAATTGTCTTCATACAATTTTATTGGTTCACAAAATTTTATATCAAAAGATTCACTTAGCAAGTTTCTAATAAAAAGTACTTCTGTCACTGCCTCTGACATAGCAATATACTCTGCAAAAGTTGAACATTTAGTTACTGTATTTTGTTTACGTGTTTTCCAAAAAATTAAGTTTCCAAATAATCTAATTATAAAACCTGATGTAGACTTTCGATCCACATTATCTCCGGCATAGTCAGAATCTACCATACAATCTAATACTTCAGTATCTACATTATCACAGTATGTTAACTTTAAATCTTTAGTCTTATACAAATATTTTAAGACTCTCATTGCATATTTATAATGTGTTCGGTTGTAACAACTCTGATATCTACTCAAATAATTAACACTGTACGCTACATCTGGCCTTGTACCTGAACTAATATACAATAATTCACCTATTATATTTCTGTACTTTATACTTTCATCTATTTCTGTAGCTTGTTCTAATTTTAAATTTGTTTCCATTGGAGTATCATATAACTTATTAGTATTTTCCAGATCATATTTTGCAGCCAAAGATTCAATATATTTTGTTTGATTTAGAGTCATTATATTTCTACTATCATTATAATCAACATCTATGCCAATATAGCTTTTAATTTTTCCCAAATCTTTCATTGCAAATCTTTTCATTAAACTAGTTTTTACCTCATCTATTTTATTTTTATCTTTACAGCAAATTAAAAAGTCATCAACAAATATTAATATATAAATTGGATCTTTGCTTGCTCTATTTACATATAAACAATAATCATAATTACTTCTAACAAAATTCAACGTTTTGATAAATTCATCGAAACAATCATACCATACTCTAGGACTTTCTTTGAGACCATAGAGAGCCTTTTTCAATTTATAAACTTTATTGTCTCCAGTGTCATAACCTTTCGGTTGATTAACATAAACTTCTGACTTTACATAACCATTTAAAAAAGCTGTCTCGACATCCATTTGTTCGATAAATAAATTATTTTTACAACTGTATGACAATAAAATTTTCAATGTTTGCATTCTACTTACTGGTGAATACACATTTTCAATGTATTCCTTTTGCTGGAACCCTCTTGCAACTAATCTAGCTTTATAAACATTATTGCTTTTCTTTCTAAAAACCCATTTAACATCTATAACCTTTTTATCTTTAGGCCTTTCAACTATTTGCCAAGTATTATTTTTATATAAGCTATTTATCTCTGAGTCCATTGCTACTTGCCATTGCTTATGTTCATGGGAGTTCATCGCCTCCTCAAATGTATTTGGTACATTTGCATCAATATAGTTCACATATATATAATGCGAAACTGGATTACCGTATCTAGAAACTGGATTTCTCTTTCTTTTTGGCGTTCCTACTGCTACATACTTGTCTATATTATCATTTAAACTATTATTATTCACAAGATCTTTCATACCATTATTAGAATTAGTCTCACTTGCATCTACATAGTTTTCATCACTTTCATAATCAGTTTTAAATATTTCATTTGACACATTTGAAGTTGGATCAATTTCTAAATCTTTATCTTTTTCTGTTTCATCATCAAGTTTTTCTAAGCAAATTAATTCAGTATTCTCTTCAACTACCTTTACATGCCTAGCATTAATTATTCTGTTATTTAATAATACTCTATAACTATTTTCATTATAACCCACCAAAATTCCTTGTTCGGCTTTATCATCCCATTTACTTTTTCTTAAAACTTCAGGAACCCTGACAAAGACTCTACTTCCATAAATTTTTAAATGCTCTACATTTGGTTTTATCCCGAAAAATATCTCATACGGAGTTTTATTTTCTACTGTATTTGCAATTGTTCGATTTTTTAAATATGCTGCTGTTTTTACTACTTCTGGCCAATACCTTCTATGAATTTTAGCTTCTCTCATTAAGCACCTACCAATATCCATAACAGATCTATTATATCTTTCCGCTACTCCATTTAATTCATGGACATAGGGTGGACATGGTAATAACTCTATACCCTTCTGCCTTATAAAATTATAAATATCCTTATTTAAATATTCTTTGCCATTATCGCACTGTAATTTCTTAACTCTTTTATTAAATTTATTTTCTACCAAATTTACAAATTCTATAAAACAAGCAGCAGTTTCAGCTTTACTTTTAATACAAAAAATTCTTGTACATTTACTATAGTCATCGATAAACGTCAAAAAATATTTTTCTCCACCATAACCAGTTGTGTTATGTGGACCATTCAAATCAGTATGAATTAGTTCTAAAATTTCAGTAGTCTTTGTTCTATTATTTTCAAAACGTACATTAGTCATTTTACTTTTTATACAATTTGAACATTTCATATCCGTGCTTTCAATCTTGTCTGGCAAACCATCTACTAATTTATTATTTATTAACTTATTTAAATATTGAAAATTTACATGACCAAGAGCCCTATGCCATTTCTCTTTATTAGTTAATTTTACTGAATGTGCATACATTTCATTTCTATAGTTATTCAATACAAAACTCTTTAAACAATACAAATTATTTATTTTATCAGCAACAGCTATTAGTTCTCTAGACTGATTATAGATTTTTGCATTTTCATTTTTAGCTACTATTGTGCAATTTCTGGTTATCTTAGAAAAACTCAACAAATTTTGCTTAATTCCTTTCACAAAATAAACGTCTTTTAAATCTACATGTTGTTCATTATAATAGTTTTTGAAATAAATTTTGACAGTACCTAGTTTAGTTGCTTTTAACATTTTGCCGTCTGGTAGTTTAACATCGACAGGAACTTTCAAATCTATAGAGTGATAAAAATAGACATCATTATTTATTATATGGTCTGTACACCCACTATCTAAAAGCCAGTTAATTTCATTGTTATTATTACATTCTTCCTTTTCAATACAACCAAATACCTGTTTTATTTCCGGATTACATACCTCAGCTGTCCATGACTGGGATGAAAAATTGTTTGATGGTTCACCTTTGGAATGACCTTGACCTCTGCCTCGGCTACGACCTCTGTAGAATCCACCTCTGTTGTAACCTCTCTGACCTTGACTAGATTGATATTTTCCTTGGTAGCTTTGTTGCCTTTGGTTATTACTCTGTGCGTGCCAACAATCCTTCTTGAAATGGCCGGTCTTTCCGCAGATAAAGCATTGGGCTTTAGTTTTAGTTGCAAATGTACTCACGTTGTTTTTCTTATCCGAGTCACTAGTAGTCATATTTTTCTCTTTTATTTTAGACTGTACATAATCAACTGTTCTTTGTTCTTCTGGAATTACATCAAGAAAATCTCCAATATAACTATAGCTTGGTGGAAGCGCTCTGAGCAGGTATCTCAACTTCTCGGATTCATCTATCTTTCCACCAGCCCCTTTAAACTCATTTATAGTTTTCTCAAAATCAACAAAAAAATCTTCTACTGTATTATAATTACTAAGTCTAATCTCTTCAATTTTCCCTCTACATATAATTTGCATAGCTGTAGACTGTGTTAAATACATCCTGTCAAACTTTTGTATCATTTCATATGCTGTTTTACATTCACTAATATATTCTAGTTGTTTATCTGAGATCGTACTCATTATTATAGTCCTTGCTTTTAAATCCTTCTTTTTCCATTCCGCTTCTGCATTTTCCTTTTTACCAGATACAGGCATCACGCCAATTGCTGGCTCGTTGCATTCTTTATATTCCAATAGAGTTACTAACCTTAATTTCCAGCTTGAATAATTTGCGCCATTAAAAATAGGTAACATTATATCTTCTATTCTTGCTTGTTTAGCCATTTTTCCGTTTCATATGTCACAATGTATGTAGACGATAATCGTAACTTTATATGATGCCGTATCTTGATATTTTACATATCAAACTATGTTTTACTTATAAACCACGCTCTGCTACCATGTTAAAATGGTTAATAGAATGAAAGAAGGAAAAACTTTTATTATTTTATTTAGAACGCCATATTAATACATATTCGTTTTACAAGCAATTAGTAACAATTACGTTACCATGGGGATGCAACAACGAACTTGCGCAGACAGATTATAGATTATAAATTTATCTTATTACAACACTATTTTAATTATTGCACCTACTTATCAACCTATCCCCTAATAGTCCCAGTCCCATTATGATGGGTAAAACAAGTATAAATACAGGGAGTACTGTATATTTACTTTAGTTAAATTTTAATTAATCTCTGTAAAACTGTGCCAGTATTAATTGTGAATATGGAAACTTCTATTTTAAAAACAAATTTGGACCTATATTTGATACTGAAGCAATCTTGAAATCTTGGAAACTATTTAAGAATGTTTGAGACTATTCAGTCTCAGTTAAGTCTAAGTTTGTCAGAAGAAGATATGTTCAGGAATTCTGTCGAAGATTTAGCCAGTCTGTATTGAAGAAATGGAAGTTGGCGAAATTTAACACAGACTATTTCCGAAAACATTACGCAGATTGGTTGGAATAGAACATTGAATGGCCAATTTGCGTACGTGAAAATCTACGGCCACAGTGGTTTTTTACTGGACTTCAAGTAACGAGTGAACCCGGTTCTTGTCTACCTTCTAAAAGTGCATCAGTTGGAACACCAACTTTCAACTCTAAGTCCACGTAAACCTTTTACAGATATTGGAACGAAACATGATACGAAGGATTGAAAATTTACAATATCAAGACCGAGAAGGCTTTGAATTGGCGTATGCCATTTGCTAAATTTAAACAAGAAGGTAAAGATAATTTGGCAGCAGCAATAGATATTCTTTTAAAAAACCAAAAGAGGCTGATAACATTGTTCAACAGACAAAAGGAACGAAGAAGTTTACACTTACTCCTGCGAAAGCACTCGGCATATTAATATCACTTAAATCATCTAGTAGTGGCAGTATATGACTTTGAGGAAATCTACTCTTCGTGAAGATATCACAGATAGATATCCTTCGTATTACAAAGTCTAACAAGCTAAGTTGGATTGTTAACCTCCAAAATAAGCAATAATGATAACAGACGTAATTGCCAAAGTGTCTCTTCAAGCACTTATAGATATTACTGCTGCTAGAATTATACAAAGTTAACCACAAGAAACTAAAGGCAAGTGTATGATTTTGATTTCAAAGAGGGTATAAACAAAAGATCGAAGGGGAAAAAAGCAGCGGTGACAGTGATTAATCAGTTTTTATGGTTTTACTTTAGTTCCACTAAAACTTACTGTTGCGGAAGAAGTCATATGGGAAAACCCGGGACCCTGTTCGGCGTATTGCCGTCCAATACAGTTCCCCTTCTTAAAGAGTCTAAAGTTCTAGTGCAAGAACAGTTGGCCAAAATGGAAGACGAAATGAGGAGCCTTAAAGTTACCCAATACGACAATAATCAAATCACTCATAGTCACAATGACCACGATCGATGGGGAGGTATGCACCTATCTTTCAGATGCTAAATCTCCTGCAACTTGTTATTTGTGCTTGGCAAAACCTTCCGAAATGAATGAATTGGAGACAGTTTCGCAAAGACGTGCAAACTGATCTCTAAAAATTTGAATTATCTTCTCTGCACGCTCGTATCAATTGTGTGGAATGGCTGTTTCATATTTCATATATATTTGAAAACTTTGTCAACTCGTATAAGAGGAGAAAACCAGCTTATATTAGAGGCAAAGAAAAAGGAAGTTCAATCTAAATTCCGGGAAGAATTAGGTTTGCTGGTCGATAAAGCAAAACAAGGATCAGGAGCAACAAACGATGGGAACACAGCAAGAATTTTGTTTTTTGAGTTTTCAAAAAAACTGCTGCCATTATTGGCTTAGATGAAGAGCTCATACGAAGATTTGCAGTAATTTTACAAGTGATAGCATCGGGTGAAATTATTGACAGAAAAATTCAAAGAATATACTCGAAAAACTACGGAAAGGTATATCGAGCTGTACAATTGGTACTATAATGACAGCAACGGTACATAAGATCCTTATGCATGGTGCTGACATAGACAATGTAGCAATTGTACCCATCGGAAAACTTTCCGAAGAAGCCTCAGAAGCTATAAATAAAGATTTCCGCAGGTACAGGGAGTTTCATTCTCGGAAGTCTAGCAGAGTTAATACTAACCAAGATCTTTTGAACATGATCCTTCTTTCATCTGACCCATTAATTTCTTTCACTAGACATGTACTCGATGCAGCTCAATTTTTTGATGTAGTTAACATTGATCCTCAAACAGATAGCGATTCAGAATACGAAATGGATGGGTAGTTGTATCAATGTGTTTATTTTTTTTCTAACATAGTCATTTGTGTTGTTACTACGGTCCTTAGCTTTTATATCTTAAGATTTTAGAAATGAACTTTTTGGGACCAACTTTAAATAACCATACATAATTTAGCCTGTTGTAGTAATTTACCTAGTGAGTAACTTGTAGATTATATAAGTAGGACCATTTGTAGTTTTGTAGGTAATTAATTTTAAACCTTAAAAAGCAATGGGATTTGTAAGGTAATGCCCATCATACAGTAATTGGAACTATGAGATAATGGTTGATAATTAGGTGCAATAATAATTAAAATAGTAACAATAATGAGCCGAGTACTGACAACATTAAGTCGAGCTCATTGACTAAATTGATGAACACAGGGATCGTCATTAGTAACTGATTAAATAACCATGTAACCTATTATACAAGGGCAGGTTAGTCGGTAAACTGTTATTAAATAGGTTAGGCATTGCAGTAGCTCGTTTTAGACAACGTGTCAAGTACCAAATAGGGCCTTGAAGGCCCTTAAGCATAGAAAATAACGTGCACAATGTGAAAAAAAATAAAAAAATATATTTCATTTTTTTTCACCCAAAGTCTATCGAGTGCGCGCAACGTGCGATATGTCAAAAAATAGAGAAAAATAGTGGCAATAATCGTACCAGAGGGAATTAGGGGCACTCTCCTCAGTCTCGAATAAAATCGGTTTTTCTGTTGTGTTCCATACAAATTTAATTAAAAAAAATTTTTTTCGTGTTATAGTTGCCTGCGGTGCATAAATATGATAATGTTGTGGCTTCTAAAAAGGTTCTACGTCAGTTTGCGACAAAAAACAAACAAATTTTAACATAAAAATCCTAAGTCTATGAAACCCGATTTTCGTCCCACTGTGCGGCGGTGCCCGTGCCTTCCGTTACTATTTGTTTTGCGTCAAGAATGAGCAGAACGTAATACATAGACGCAAGACGCAACGCTTCGGGGATGCACGATTCACAATTACGCAAGCTATGTGTGCCTGGCTAAACTACGGGCAAGAGAATTCTGGTGAATTAGTAGAACGAGGTGAATTCAGAATAAATTACATACCTACATCAGATAATTATCTGAGATACTTATATTGTTTTCTTCTTTACATTATGGTTCAAAATTCATATGCCTACATTACCTACCTGTCTTCAGAATTTAATTATGTTTAAAATGTCTCACTTAATTGCCTTTTTCACTTTACAGTTGTTTATAATTTGGTTCAAATCAAATAATATCTATTATTTTAATGACTCCATTTATAAGCGGTCCTCAGTGTTTATTGGCTTCCCTTCTTTTCAAATTCTAAATCATATTTTATTGAATGAACTTCCTCAGTTTTTCATTGGCATGTGTAAAATTTAAAACACTTTCCAACATGAAATCAATTACATAGGTAATAATAATTGTTCCTTGCAACAAGAGTCTTCATTACCTTATATCATAAAATTGTTATCTAAATATGTTCAATCGATTAAAATTCAGTCCCAATAATAGTACCTAACGAACGATACAGGATGAACCATAAAACCCGATAAAAAATCTCGATAATATTATTACCACAAGCGTAATGCTCCACGGTTGGTTAGATAAAAATCTCTTATGAATGCCGTTTTAAATACATAAAAGTATTACTACATATAATTCACACATCGATGTACGTAATAGCTATCACGTAATGATAGGCTTCTAATACCATTACGTGTACCTTCGCCATTGATCGCATTAAACGATAGGAGATAAAAGATCTCTGAATGGCACGCGAGCCAACCTTCGCGAATCGTTGAAAGCACCATTGTAGAACGATCACAAGTTAGACAATATCGAAGACACGTGGACGTGCTACGAGA
Source organism: Thymelicus lineola (assembly GCA_963932265.1). Lineage (NCBI taxonomy): Eukaryota > Metazoa > Arthropoda > Insecta > Lepidoptera > Hesperiidae > Thymelicus > Thymelicus lineola. The sequence goes on along the minus strand of OZ010689.1, from coordinate 3,630,128 downwards.
GGATTTTATAAAGATCCTCATAAGGGTCAGGCCTTACAGAGAATCTTTCTGAAAATGGCGTAGCGAAATATCTTGGCATTTCAAATGTTTGAAGATTTCAGTTGGAGAAGTTGACCTAGAATGACCTAGGATGTGGTTCTGTAATTTTTCATTGGGAACTCAATGTCACTCATCCAGCTATGATATTGTGTTAAAATTATAACCAATATCCATAAACGAACAAAGGTTATATTACGTTTCTTTTAAATAAGCACAATATTTGTCATTTTGTGAATAGAAAGTATTTTATCTTAGGTACACTGTTTATTTATTTCATTTAGGTTTTTAGCATTTATTTGGTTCGAATCAGTTTTTCAGTTTTGTCGTGGTGAGTCAAATCCTATGATTGGAATCGTTTATAAGCAAAAAGTTTTGATAGCTTTAATCTCATGCTGACTTAAGTCAAGAAAAAGTTATTGCAAAATCTTTTCATTTAATGCTTCCTGATTGACTTTATGATCATCTCATGCCGTATAACTTCAGCAACACACCATGACTCTGACTGCCGTTCTATAACTATCTGCATATAAATTTTATGTTGGCTTGGCTTCAATCCATTTATAGCTCGGTAATGAGCAAGGACCTCTCTTGAGGCCTTGTATAAACAATTCATTAGGCACATTCGATCCATTGATAAAGTCGATTTTCCACTTTTCCCATACCACAACTTGAAGATAATAATAAGTAAAGATTGCATCAACGTGTCAACACAAAAACACTGATCTGTCATTCTCATCAGATTTTTTTAGCGTAGTGGAACACGCCGGATATCCACTAAAATATAATTTTCAAGACCTATCTTCTATTTAATTCTTTCTTCTATTAATTTATCTTCTTTAATTCTCCTCGAAACTGAAGTAGAGTAGAGAACTAGATATACGAAATCGGCTAACTCTTTGACCAAATTGATAATAGCTTGTGTTTTAGAAAATTGTAACTCTTCTAGCTTCTGAAGCATTCAAATCAAAATGCCAAAGCTCGTGCATAGGTGTGGCGGTGGTTTTGTTCCGAACCTTAGTAGGTATTTACCATTCGTCAAAATCAACCTGTCGACTTGGTATGTAATAAACATATCTCCCTTTTTCCATTCGCCGAACGCAACTCAAAAGCACTATGTCGCAGACAAGCCTGTAATAATATATTATTCTGAGTAACACAAAGGCATATTAAAAAACAAAACAAACCTCACGTAAAGTAATAATCCTTATGTTAAAACTCAAAATCTCTAATCTGCCCTTGCTCTTCCGCATTTACAAGACAAACTCGTTGGCAATAAAGTTTTATGTTATCGTTACGCCTAAAGCGATCGTAAAGTTACAACATGCCGTTTTCATTCGCGAAAATTACTCTAACGATGTTGTCTTCTCAGAGATTCCGTCGCCGCCCGGGTCGTTGCCCACAATACTATATTATGAAAATTTGTCATTTATGAAACGAATGCCTTACGCGGTCACGCTAAAGATTAATAGGCGTAATTATTTTTAAAAATTTTGACAGTACGATCATTAGGACGCAGTATGTGTTCCTAAATGAATAGTGTGTTTGCGGAAAACTCCGTCGAATAATCTTTTTATATTATAATTAGTTGTCTCTCTCTCAGTATCAAAGGTTCAATATCCTCAGCTTATAAATGCCAACGAAGGCTAGGTTAACTCGTAATGTAAACCTGCATTCATTTCGCTTTCATGACATCTTTATTGCCACTCACCGTTGCCACAACCGTAAAGTGCTAGACTTTAATCAGTTCAAAAATTCTTGTGGTACCGTGTACAGAAGACAGCGACTGTAAAACTAGTAAAGTACGTTGTACCCTGTCGGAGTATACTAAACACAATAAAATGTAATGTTGACGACTAAAGTGATACGTGACGAACTGCCCGTTATAAGCATCTACATTATCCCCTCGGCATCTTCTGCCACTCGAACTGAGAGCGTTCCATTGTGTTGAATCGACACCCCACATTTTGAGTAATGCTGATCTGGCTAGACTTTGGCTAAAAAATTAGCCGTGCACGGTCGTTGACACCCCGAGCCGAAGAAATAATATCACCTTCATGTTACACGTTTCGGTCGGGAATTAAAAATATGTTTATCTTATTGACTTTTGTCTGACGCATTGAAATAGAGTGAATAATAGTGATGTTTTTTCAGGCTAGCGATAAAAATGTCAAAGCTATTCATTTAAGTTTAAGCTTTTTTCTTTGTTTATGATAGCATGAATACGGCGTAATGGTGTATTAACTGAATATTTCTTGAGATAAAGTTAATTATCTGCAACAATTTCTGCGTCTGCAACGCATTGCCCCCGGGCAAGACGACGAATTCGATGCAACTTGTATGTACCTTTCCCTCTGTGCTTTCCCTCCACACATTCTACGTTTACGATACAATTTTATGTATTTCGCTGTCTTTCTATTTCTCTCTGAATGATGCGTGTGTAATTGAAATTCGCACTGTTTTGCTTTCGAAGTGCATGTAGGATTTAAAATTATGTTGTGCTGTCACAGTCGAAAATAATAAATCGCATTTAACAAGAATAAATCGCCTTATAAAAAGTAAATTTTAAAGAGCGATAAAAATAAAAAGACAATGTCAATATCATTGTTATTCCGTAGGACGCAACATAATAATATACGAAAATGGTATTCAATGCGATGTCTTCATAAAAATGATCGGACGGGCGAGTTGAAGACTTGAGGACTATTGAGGAGTCACCGCACGCGAAGCGATGCGAACACTGACGCGATACGAACGACGTATTTTAGCCCGTACATGGCGATTGACAATGGCACCGAGTTGTAAACGATCCGATCACGTATACCGACAGACAGACGTGCTATCGAAGATTTCCTAAATTCGCGTATACGAGTTTTATATAAATTATACCACTTAATACTGGCTTAGGATATACTCTCTTAGTACTTTCCTACCTTTAAACACCTTACACAATGTTGTCTAAATCAAATACACTTAGCATAAGTACCATTTTAATAAGTTAGTGAACTATAAATTCACTCAAACTATATTGAAACTAATTTTTTTTACTGCTGATGCATACATATCAATTAACTTGACTGGCAACTAGTTACCATACAACCACTTATTGTTAGATAGATCAAATTAATTATTAGGCTTATAAAAAATTACAACATCGAGCCATTCAAGTAATGAGAAATGCAAAAGAAATGCCTTAAATGATCTCGTCAGTTAAATATTCTTCGTTAATAATCTTCCTACACAAACGTGTTATAACTAACAGATGTTCAGATCTGATCGGCATTCTGGCTCAATGATCGTAGTCATCCATCTTGCTGACAGATTGTTTGTAGCTTCCATGAATATGTTCATATTAATTTATTTGCCGGATATGGATAGCTGATCGAGATTTGCTGGGTAGCAAAAGGAGTAACGGAAAATTGCTCTGTAACTGGCATACCAGCGTATTGGCGTTGTATTATTGACTTCAATCCGACTACAAAATATGTTCACAGAACTCAAAAATTGAGAAGATTTATTAACAAATTACACATTTTATTTTTTTATTTATCCTAGTAGATTATCGGCAGTCAGTTTATACAAGCGGCATTGTTAGTCATTCCGTGAACGCATCAGATACGCCAATTATTATGATCGAGTATTTTTATATCCTAACATTGTGTGTGTATAACGGTGCTCATCTCCATGCTTTCAGCTGCGCAGAAACAGGCTTGTGTAGTTTTTGCTCTAGAATATAATGCCACATTTCTGATACCGGTTTCTCGGTCGATCGGCTCCCCGACGTCTGGCGAAGATGCGATAGTCAATTGACTAAAATCTTTGGATATAATAATTTTAACGTTGTCTGACTCGCTTTTATTTCTCTCATAATTTTGCTCCGCTCTGTATCAAACTTCCAATCTATAACATCTCTTTAAATTTTATGCTCCTATTACGCTTCAGTATCATTAGCTAGCTCCTTCTGATCTTAGTCAAAGGTTCAGAAATAGCCGCCAATTTGCACTAGGTGGTATCAAATACCTTTCGCAAATGAGCTGAATGAACGAGGAGTTGTTTGTGCCGATTGCATATCGGATAAGGAGGCCTCTGTTTAACGAACGTCGAGTCATATCATACGATACGTTCTCACGGTAGCTGTTCAGAGATGAGCGGAGAAAGCCTTATCTCGTGTATCGGAGCGCGAACAATGTGAAGAGCGTGCCGATGTTTATCACCTTCGGCTGATCTAGTGCTCATTCGACTTTCACTCGACACGGCGAGTGTGTTGCTTCTAATGCCACCACCGTCGCGTCGCCTCTTGTTAGCATTGTCGGAAGCGATATTTGATGATGGGATGAGACTCGTCGTTATGAAAGTGACTACGTTAAACCAACATTATCTTTCATCGCTTATATCGCCCTAATTAGGTACAAAGTTCGCGTTCCATTCTTTAATTATTCGTCAACAACTGTGTATATTTCTGTCACTTATTTATTGTTCACGGGTAGCAGTAAATCTCTCGGGTAGCGCGAACGTACGTCAACCGTTGCATTGTTTAGAAATATGTAAAGGAGATCCCTCGAGCATCGTGTTTTTTAACGTTTTAATATTCAATAACACCCATAAACGGGTATTGTGTTGTGGTTTATGCCCGTTCGGGAGACGACGGCCGCGCATGTTAAACTTGTCGTGATTTAGTGCAGGGCCGGAGTTAAACCCACGGCTCTAATTACAAAGTGTAATGAGGTGACGCCCGCGCTGCCGCGCCGCGCCGCCTTGCCGGCTTAGGTCTTGACGAGTTCTCTCGTTTTGTTGCTTGTGTTTGTTGTTGCACAGTCAGCTATGTATATTTGATATGTGGAAATGGGTTCTAGATTTAGATCTCACAAGATCAGACAATTTCATTTCCATAAAATTTTACTGTTGGTTTTGAAATATTGTTCTCCTCGCAGCTAGAGAGAATAACGACGGTGCCTACGTATAAAGTGACATGTCAAAAACCCAGGTTTACAGGAGAGCGAAATTAATGTTCAAACCGAAACAATTCATAAGACGACATATCAAAAATCCAGTTTTACAGGAGAGCAAAATTAATGTTGAAACCGAAACAATTCTATGTGTAATTATAAATATTTTCCTTTATGTATTACTAGCTTCAGGAAGTTTACAGTATTCATTTATTATTTTTCTCAAAAAACTGGTACTATTTCTACATTAACATAAAAATATGCTAGACATACCTTTCTTTACGAAGGAGGCAAGAAAATATTTTAAAAGTAACATCATCAACATCAATATTGTTGGAACAGTTAGCAAAGCCATCAAATCAAAGTTGAACTATGAAGGATTGCGCGCAGAGTGGTCAACCATTGAGCGTCATCTAGATGAATGTTATCTGATGTTACAGCCGCATTTGTCTCTCTAACAAACGTAATGTCCTTACATTCATATACTAGATAGACCTGTTGATGTTGTCCTGCTATAGGTATTTGTAGATTTTCAATTCATTTCAATTGAAACTATTAAAATTCGCATTTATTTACATTAAAACAGAATATTTCATTGAAATCATCTCTATTGTTGAAGTCATTTGAAAGTAAAGTTTTCTTTACTTTTGATTTTCTAACAGACGCGTAGACGCACCCAAAATTATAGATAATTATAGATAATACTTTGCATAATACCAACTTAATATTTTAAGATATTTATCGTTATTCTGATAATATTTTAATTTATGACTTGATTAGCATTTTTCTATTACCACAGTCTCAAGACGACTATACTTTTATTCACATCGACGATCAACCAGAAAATAATGTGTGGTTGGGTTTGAATATTAAATTATAACCATATGAAATGAACAATCCTTACACATATTGGAGATATTGCCACGGATTGAAGTAATGGTTGTGTTTTTGCCGTCCAGTTTTATCCCAAAACTCGTGCTTGGAAACGAAACCGCGATAAGTTTTATAGGGTATTGCGATGTCAATAATAGAGAGCAACCAAACTGTTGTCCCTGTGGTCATTTACTACTACTACCAAGTGACCTTTCTATCCGATGCGTGCTGTTTAATAAGATTATGAAGTAACATGATCAGATATTATAAAACTCGCAGTGAGCATTAATATTTGCATATTTCTAGTCAATGAACCTCGCGCGTAGGTGTATTTAATATTCAGGTGTTAATGTTCACATGTCATAATTATTTTATGTGAGACGTGGTCGTCAAAATCAAAAGCGAATTTTATGTAGTCACTGAGTAAATACTGCCAAGCAATGTCATTGACAAGAAGATTAAATAAAATTATTTCGAGTGAAGGATATCAATTCTTAAAACCCTGTTTGTTTAATCAATTATGCAGTCAATGAATTAAACCTTATCTCTACCAAACAATACTTATGGTTGTTTATCTCAATGCTTATGATTTTTTATTATGCGATGCATGATTCGGCAAAAAGCGACTTTTGACCCTGGTCACGAATACCTTGCCTTTTAAGTTTCTCAAGTAGCCTAAGAGGATCACTTAACTCTCAAAATCCGTATCAAATAAATCGTTTATAACAAAAACGTGCCCACTGGAGGACCCACACCATTGACTGTAACAAATTCAATATTATCTTATCTCACATCGTATCTCGCTGAGGTCAAGTTGGAATTATTATTTTTTGTTCACTACTCGGTTAATAGATACGTATACTTCCCGCGAAGCTGCGAGCTGTGTTGTAATAACATTATAATCACGGTTGATACTTTAATGTACGCATGAGCGACTGCGGTCTGATAGTCATACAAAGTAATATGTACGAAATTTACAGAGTTAATAATATTAAACGAGGTGGTAGAACCCGCTCGTCAGTTCTGTTTGACTGCAAATATCCGCCGTCACGGTGCAGCAGTTCTTGTTAACCCGTGTGTTTTGTATATATCGTTTGTATTATATCTCGTCATAATCTTCGGTGGATCTGCTACATTCCTATGGAACCGATGCTTGGTCATTGGTAGTTTTGACTTATTTGTCAATTACGAAAGTTAAGTAGAGACCAATGAGCAAACATTGATTTTATACCAATTTAGTATGGGAATTATGGGCTCTAGCACTGCAAGTGAAAAATAGTAGAACGAAGTCAAAATCGTGATCACTTTGCAAATAGAAGATATAAACGTCTCGTCAAGTTGGAACGTGTAAACAGAAGAGAAAAATAGCAAATATTCAAAGCGTAAGCTCTCATCAGTTTCTTTACAAACGTCCATAAACAATTGATATTGGGTATCAAAAACGGTTTCGATAACAAAACACTAGGTAACTTCAAAAAAGGAGAAAAAGTCCGGAGATGAATAGACTGGAGATGATATCGTTAAGAAATGAATGTTCTTTGATTAATATAAAATGGTTTAATGAAGAAAAATAATTAATCCTTTCACAACCGAATGATAGGATAAGAGTAGGAATAATATTTACAACAATTGATAGGTATCGTAGTCTGATATTGGATAGGGCTTTTATAAAGTTCTTTCATTTCCTAATGCATCTGTACTATTGTTTTTTCTCCAAGAATACTCTAGCCACGCGGGAATCGCCACAGCTGTAACGTATGGATCGATAGCATCATTTTCGCAGGACTTACTACGTCTAGCCTTTATACTCCACTAAGTGACAATATTTTAGGATCATATTGCTTTCACAATACTCCAGTGTCCAAAAAAATAATAACCAGAAATAATATTATAATAATTTCCAGAATAACAAACTAGCTCAAATATCCCTATTTTCATGTTCCAATTCTGCTGAAAATAGAACAGGGGAAGAAATCTTAGGAGTAGCAAGTAATAGCGAAGTGTTTCAAAGAATTTTGACACGTTGGATTGTTCCATTTTCTACTCAAGTGTTCGTCATGTGTCCACATGACGCTGATTAATTGTGGTGGAATGTCCCAAACATATTTATCGATGTTATGATGGACTTGACATGATACTTCTTTATTTAGTGTATTTCTGAACAATACAATTAATTTGATGTATGATTTATAGTAAAATACTAATCCTGTAAGCGTCTACCAGACCAGCATATCAACTGTCTTAATTCGGCGCTGATGGCTGATATCTTGAATCACGTCCTGTATAGACCTCATCCCAAACTCCGTGACGCTCGACCAGATACAAGTATCTCATCTATTAAGCTTCATTGAACAACATGAAATATTACGGTCATCCATTAGCGGCATGATACGCTTGGCTCGTTGATGAATTAACTTTAACAAGTCTAGTGTGTTGATGAACAAACTCCTTTGGTTTGCCGACTTTTTTATGTCCATGGAAACGGTTTTTATATGTTCTGGTCATGCTGTCAGTGTGACATGTAATAACAAAATGCGATCTAGTATGGGTTCTACGTTGGGTTTTACGTATTAGGGTTCCGTAGAAACAGACAAATCTGAAAGGTCATTCAACGAAATCGATGTACTGTATTATTGAGACTACCATTTTGAAAAAATATCTCATACCTTATTTAAATTTTATACCCAAAACCTTATTATTTCTACAGAAACTGGAATTTATTGAAATATAAGAAAGTAGGTAACGGAAACTAGACCTTTTTT